>JAYJLX010046069.1:0-12811 GCA_036873525.1 Chalinula nematifera | reverse complement strand
TCTGCTTCATCTAATTCCTCAAAATCCATGTTTTTCAAACATTCTGCTAGCTTTTCGAGTATGTGTTCTTTCTCTGCAACTGTCCATTTACATTCCCCCTCAATCAACAGCATACACGCTTCCATTACATCATCACCTCCACCACCACCACCTGCACCCCCATCATCATCAGTATCGGCATCATCATCGGTTGTTGGGGCCTGTTTGTTACTGTTCTTTGCTGCTAGTGAGTCTTCTTCAGCGGATGAATCGGTTGTTGAGGAGTATGATCCATTATCACCAATGGCTCCAGTACCATCCCCACCATCACTATCACCATCATCACCATTATCACTGCCATCGTCACTTGCTCGTACTGTTATTGATCTCTTTCCTTGTACCACAGTATATACGGGTGATGGATCTACTACTGGCGTACTGTGATGGATCTTGAGAGGGGGTTTCCCCACAATTAGGTGACCCAGTGATGTTTTCCCTGTACCCGAACCGCCTCCAATGGACACGTTAGTCCATCTTGTATCCACGGTCCCTTCCTCAGCTGCCTTCATCAACAATGGAGCGTAATCTGATGTGGTAGAAATAAACCAATACACTGATGATAATAGTATTATTATGAATAAGATATGAAATAGTGTGATAAGTGTGTGTATATATGGGATCACCACAAAAAGAATCTGCAGTGTTTATTCTTGGACACATAGGAAGTCCGTGCACCCCTTACCCAAACTAAAATAACGCTCAAAACAAAATTGTAGCTCTTGTGAAGCCAAACTTAGGACTACCAAAGCTATATAAATGTAGAGGGAAGGGTGCCGTATTTTTGGGGTTTGAAGCTTTTAACAACTCTCATCACTTTATCCGTCCCTGGCCCCTACAGCAACACATAGTCACATGTATTCAAAAAGTTATACAATTACAAACTATTATAAATATATAGTCTTTTAATTTAATAATGCTAATTTTGTGACTTACAGTACCTTATTCTCACCATTAATCGTGTGTACTAAATTTGGTGCTTTTATATAGTGATTATGTAATTTTTCACTAAATTTAGTACGTATTTAGAAATATTGAAAAATTGCATAATTAAGCAATTACATGTAATAGTGAGAATAAGGTAATACAATCTAAGTTTTCTTTTAAACCGGAAGATAGGCTTGATGTTTCATGATTTCACCACATGCAGCCATTTTTGTAACTTAAAGCAAAAATAGAAAACCAGAAATTAAACATGGCAATTTAGGGTTGGGGCAATTTAAAATGTTTTTGGTTAGAATGCTTAAAACATACTGAACTTAAAATAGTATGCTTTACACAGAAATGACATTTATACTAATTACGCTGTGTGTGTGTTTTGTAGTTGACAAATTATGCCAACAAAACTCAATGCCCGGCCCCATAGGTAAACGGTACGCGGTTTGCACGTTATTTAACCAGCACCCACTTGGCAAGAGTATAACCATAAAAATCCTACATCTAATTTTTTTTAAATAATTTATTATTAACATGCAATGTACCTTAGGGTATGAGAGGGAAGGGGAGTATTATTATTAAAGCATAGCATGCAAGGATCGATATAAATATAGAGAGGCATCTACCAGACACTACTATATACACACCATAACACACTATAGATTAGGGTGAAGGGGGTATGTAATCTTTCTACAGGATAGCTGACAGCCCGCCCCTATAAAGCAAGACTGGGGTTTAAAGCGTTTTTACCAGCCAAACATTCACCACTCTGTCAGCTGTCCCTGAACCATAGTCCCAAAACCTTATCCCCGTATGACATAGATTGACCAAAAAAACATGTATATATATTATACAGTGTATACATTGTACATGCAGGTTTAAATTAATATTGGCCATGCACATGCTTACGGACACATCATAAGTATTTCGTGTAGTTACTACATGTACAACATCAAAAGCATAAATTACAGAAGTATGGTTTAATAGGCAGACAAAAGTATAAATAACATATACTTATTGTACACTAACCATGCAGTAAACCCTGGTGCCAAGAGTATATGACGTCACATGTAAAATAAATTACACAATCAGTAAACTACTATCTGTAATGCCTTCTTTTAAATAGAAAAATAATATAAGCACGATGTTTTACAACTTTCACAGGCAGCCATTTTTTTTAACACAAAGCAGAAAATGAAAGCAAAAAAATAGGTGTGGTGTTTTAGGGGTGGGGCAGTCATAAGCAAATTTTTTTTTAGAATGAAATGTTTCTTGTTAGTCTTTCAAGAAAACTTAAAAAGGCATGCTGTTACTAATATGTATGATGAGTGTGTGTGTGTGTGTACTGATACTGTATATATAGTATATGTTGTGTGTTAATGTATACCTTTGTTCTCTTGTGTTGGTGTTGGCTTAAACGATACATCATTACTGGAATCTATTAATTAAAACAGAACATTTACTAAAATTAGTTGTACAGGTTCTTAATAGGCTACATTATAATATACATACTGTACATGAATGTAACAATATGCAGTACTTATTACACCCCTTCTAGACTGAGCATTATCGCGTATACACACAAAATAATATGCAATAATCCCGAGGGTGGAGCTTGAGGGCCATGATTACGAATATCATTGAGTGTAAGTTGTGATAAAGGACATGGAAGGTGTGTAATAACTGATTTATCACATGAAGGAAGCATTTTTATCTACTGTGGTTCATCAAACCGTGGCAAACTAACAATTATAGTCTTTATATGTCAGTTCATAGAGACAAATTAAGTTATTCAGAAGCTCATTTAGTATTAAATGAATAGTAAGGTTCATAATAAACAAAGATGTAATAAATACATACAGTATATAATATGGAGTGATAATCATACCATTTGGCTCCTTGTAGTAACCCTATAATTAATATAAGGGAATTGAGTCAATAATTACATACATTATCATACATGTATACCTTAGCTATGAGCTGTTCAAGGCAATACTTTCTATTGCTGGGGATATATTCATCATCACTTGGTGATTTTAATACATCGATGGCTGTTGCATTATGCTATAATAAAAACACCAAGATAACTATATATCTTTACAGAGAATTAGTTGAACACTATAACATTACATTGGGTATTCAAGTTTCATACCGTCACGTGACTTCCAGAAATTCAAAAACTTGGCAGCCATGTTGGTGTACAACAACTTTGTATTGATCAAGATGGTTATGTTCAAACACATAAGGGTGGCTATATAGTTGCATTATTCTGTTTATACATGTGCGTTATTCTATATTGCATACAGTACGTGTGAGTGATATTTTGAAACAGCCCATTTTTTTGCAAAACAATGATAAATTAAGAAGCTACTATACTCCATCAATACAAAGTTGTACACCAACATGGCTGCCACATTTCCATTTATTTCCGTATAATCGCTAAATCATGTGACGTATAAAAATGCTCTATACAATACATCAGTGTACTATAGTATACGCATGTATAATTATTATGTATTGGGTATTATATCATTTACGGTATACACACTCCATAGTAATATAGTATATATACTTAACCAGTCAGTAATGGGAATATATACCACCCAATATATACCCTCCATTATTATATCAGGGGTTAACATACTTTATTGGGTGTATCCAGACTAAACCCACATTCTTCAATGAGGTATAGCAGAGTAGATTCACGGCCGTATTTGCAAGATGTATGAAGAATGCTGTTACCATCTTCCTATGTATTTAATAATTATACGTTTTATTAAAATATATCAAACATTGAAACAATACACGCAATATGAACATCAGTCACTCACTATTGTTAATGCACTAATATCAGCACCATGGCGGCTAACCAGATACTCAACAACTTCCTTATCGCCAGCCATATGTAATGGTGTCTCTCCGTACTATAATATATTATATATAACAGAATATAATATTAACATTGTGCTGAGCTGAAAAAATGGTAGAATCACACACTCCAAGTGTGCATGTATATACTATATATGTGCATGTGCACTTTATACTTTAGTAATAATAATACAGTAAATCATATACTTTCCAATTATCATATGCTAAAGCTCTCATAATTTTGAGAATATTTAAAAACACAGCATGGAAATTCACGAATAAGTAACAGATATACGTTGTATGACACCTATAGGAGTGTTGTATGTGATTTACAGCCACCAACAAGGCTGCACAGTACCTGAGTGGGTGGCTGTAATCACATACTGCACGACTATAGGCATGATATAAATAATATATTTCATTATATGTGGGCGACTGCATTTGTACACATAAGTGTAAATGACCTTTCTACAAGTGTACACGACCTTTCACCTTTGTCTATTCAATGACGAAAATAGGTTTCTTCTTGAATTGACAATTGAACTTGAAACTATATACCTTATAGAAGATTTTCTGGATAATGATACTAAAGAGGAACGAATCCAGTCTTTGGAATAGAGTTTCACCAATTTACATGCTCCACTGAAAAAATCCTCAGATAAACAGTAAGTGGGCAGTTAGTAATTTTGATTCTTGGGCACAATATAAATCTGAATGTATTAAGACAATAATCGTGAACCTTGTCCTCCAGAATTGGTTGGTTTTCCTTTCGACTTTATGTTATCTAACCACAGCATACTGTATCTGGTATACAGTGCCTGTGGTTACTTTGATGTCGCTCACATAATGACATATGTACACACACTAACATACAGTAGCACACAATAATATTAAACAATAGTTCAGGTTAACATACCTTATTCACAGTATCAAGACTTAACCCGCCTTTATTCAGCAAGTACTCCAGGACATCAACCCTACCGTATTCACTGGCACCGTGTACAACGGTATTACCATCCTATATAAACAAGATGATAGTAATGGAAGAGTTATTGAAACTATTCCTGTAGAACGAACCAAATCATTGTGATGAGGTTTGATATTACACTAATCAATTACTTAGCAGAAACATCAAAGGACAAACAGGGATGACATATATGTAGGCCTACATGTACATGTACATGTATCATATCTTTAAAAAAGTGGGAATTACATGAATAACAGGGCAATATGACGCCCACACACTACATGTGTGGCTAAGTTAATAATTATTGACACAGTATATTAACTATGGAGACATAAATAAGGAAGCCAAAAAACAGCCACATCTTGCAAAGTTACAAAAGAGGCCAAAGGTAGATGCTCAAGAATAATCATCGAATCAAGCTAGTCCATAGCCCGTGAACTAGCCTACAAAAATAATTGCTTATTGTCAGCCAAAACAACACCAACCAAACAATACAGATCTTATCCCCTATACCCTATTGTATAATAATTAAAACTTGTATTATATCACATAGCCCTTAACTCGTATATAAGTATTTACCAAAAATAATCAAAATTATCATTATGAATCAATAAAACAGACTCACTTTTGTTAATACACTGATATCAGCTCCATAATTAATGAGACTCTCAGCAATATCTTTATTCCTAGCCACATGCAGAGGAGTGTAACCATTCTATATACAATGGATAATAAATATTAATGGCAGTATTAAAACAAAGTATTAGTGTTATTTAAATTACAACAGGAGTATGTTGATGTGTGTACATATGTACGTCTGTTGAACATTAAATGGAACTATAAGTTTTTTTTGTTTTTTTTGTATGTAAGTACAAATATTTAATGAAAACACTAAAGTGCTAAACCCTCGCTGTCATGCATGTATATACACTTCATCCAATACAAACATAATTTGACAACAAAGCTTTAACACCACTATAGCAATATTCGTATACAATCTGGCACAAAAAAAGGCATTTATATACAATCTGCTTGAGTCAAAATTCTTTACACATTAACAACCAACTCAGTAAAGTAAACAATTTACAAGCATGGAGTTAAGTAGAGGTAAACTTTTAGAGCAGATAATAACAAGGTTATAGCTTTAAATAGAGCCTCAAGTTTTCACAGTAACCAAACTTAAAATCATGCACTAGTCCAGCAGCCTCAAGATGCACGAGACCTTCATAGGGAGTCCGCTAGCATTTGCCCTTGAACAAGGATCCCAATTAACAGTCAAAGCAAGTATCCAAGCCGCGGTCCAAGCAGATAGCAAAGAAACCATGATCCAAAAACTATTAGAACTATACATGATGATGTAGGCGTGACTGACAAATTGTACAACATGTGCTCAAGGGACAAGATAAAAAAAAAGATGGCATCCAACAAAACTATATATTGATCAAAATTATCAAAGATCTTCATTTGAATCTCTACCATTTTTTTCAAGAATTGTTGATCATAAAATTATCAACATCAAGTGCCTTTAATGGAGTGTCAGTGAAGTTCTACCACCAAGTATTCACAATGTTAATATTATATTCTGTTATATATATTATAGTACTGGTAACACACACACACAAAACCAACTACTATAACCCTCCGCCCCACGTTCAGGTAAATTATACCATGACTAAAAAAAAAATTGATCAATTAAATAGTTGTAGATTAGGAATTATTACTATATGGTATATATAGTGTAATATATATGGTACGCAGGCGTAGCTTATTACATGTAAGTTCACACTATAGCAAAAGACTATTGATAAATACACGTACATGTAACAATATAAACAAACACACACACACACATGCACATGTATGTCCAGCACACACACACACACTTACAGTACAACATGCACAACATACATTATAAATTTTAGTTAAGTAAAGAATATGCACACTTAAGTAACCATACAAGTGAACTAAGTAAAAATATACCGTAAGCACACAGAAAACTTGCAGAGCAGACCATCAAATTCTATATTTAACAAACTTCCACATTTTTACATTAATAAAACTCACGATAACTGAAAAAATACAGTATACAGCGGAAAATACACGGATATTGGACCTTCACCGCAAGTTATACAAAGTCTATAATGATAGGGTCATGCCAAGGCCAGTCTTTACAAGAATCGATATCCAAGCCGAAGAGGCTATGAGATCTAAATTTTAAGTATAGACGTGACTGTATGACAATGTACAACATATATACTCAAGGGATGCAGTCTAAAAAAATGGTAACTAGCAAAACTAAATACTCAAAAGATATTTCTCTTATCCTTGGTCATGTTTTCAAAAATCCTCTAAATCATGGAATTATGAACATCAAGCGCCTTCAACGGGGTGACATTGAAGTTCTAACATCAAGTACATACAGTGTACATATAGGCATTCACAGAGATTATGTGGTAACACACAGACGATCAGATAGACACACACATAAACTGACTACTATAACCCTCCGCCCACACTCTGGTTAATAATGGTGAATAATCAGCAATTGATAGTATACATGTATAGTAAAACCACATACATGTACATTTTATGGAAGAACTGAGCCAAAAATGCTGCATGTATATAAGCTATATAATTTGTCAACAGGAGGAGTGGCTAGGATTGGGGTGGAGTAGTTGGGTATGAATGCATGGTGGACAAACACAAACCATACAGATGAGTTTGTCTTTTTTATCACTTCTTTGCCTTTTCTTTTTATGCTATTGCACTGTATGTCCTTACCATCATTGTTTATAGGGCTCGGTAATACTATATACAGTGTATAGTTTAATATTAGTATAAATATTACATGTATGTGCAATGTCACCAGATACTAACAAAAATTATATAAATGGTTCACCCCAAGCCCGACCCCTAGCCAAAGTTTCCATTTACACAGCTGTACTGTAGCAACACTATATAACATATACTGATCCTGAGATATATTGCACAGTATCATATCTATTCGTGCAACATACAAGGCTAAGTCTCCTACAGTATATACCTGGTATGCTTACATACAACCTGTCAACCATCCCCCATAATATGGCAGACAATACACATCAAGTAAAATTCCGGATACCTTATAGTATTCTGATACCTGCTTGGGGTTGGCAAATGTGCATGAAAGTATGACCTCCTACTAGTCCCTGGAGGGTTACCTATAAGACAGCTTTTAAGCATGCAGGGTGCTGATCATTTGCATGCATGATAGGGATGTGATATGAATATATAGCTGACAAACCATACATCTCTTTTAAAGTCTTTTTTTTTTGCTCTATACACAAACACACACATACACATACACATATCATGTACATACATGCACACATCTAAAATTGTAGCAGGCATCTGGGCAAGCTGAAACATTTGAGGCTGCATGTAAACCTCATGATGCGAAGCAGTGAGGCATCAAACAATTCACAACGCTGTACATAACCAATAAACCATCTCTCCAACATTGCTCAGGAATGAACTGAATGACCCAATAAAGGCAGCCCAACCACCACGGGCCCTCTCAACATCCCTAGCTATAAAACTACACTACCAACTAACTATAGTGATACATGTACATGTACATGTGTTAATAAAAAAATAAATAATATTAACATATAAGACATTCATATTAACAGATACATCCCCAGACATGCCAAACAGAAGAAATTCCTGCTGTGAACAATGGCCAACTAGACACAAAGGATCAGCCATTGTCCCCATTAACATCCTATAGGCATATAGAACACTATAAACAGCAATCCCTATAGATCACAATATCTCATGGACCTACATGTACAACAATAGTGGTCATAGGCCAAATATATGCAGCTAGCAAAGCATATGGCAATCAAATGCCACAGGAAACCAGATAATATTATGGCCAACTGTAAACTACATGTATATTGCTCTTGGTAAATCAACAAAATGCCACACATACATGTACATGTATCAATCAAACGTATCCCGCAAATACCTATATACATGTACTAAACTTTTATCCTGCAGTTTATAAAATATATACACTATACAGGCTAATGTTCAAACCCATAGGCCAAACAACGAGCCCACCCATATATAAACATGACTCATGTATGTTTACATGAGTATATACTTCCCACAGTATGATTATGGTCCTTGTATAGGGTGCTTGTATATAAAAGTACATGTACGATTGTGTGGGCAGGCTCTTTACTTCTGATTTTGGGCAGTTTAAACCAGTTGGCAGTCATGTTAGTTCCCAGACCGTATGGAACATGCAGACAGGGCTGGAGGCTGACAAACAGCTATATACTTATATGAAATTATGTGGGTATTTCTCATAAAAAGAAAAGGTTTGCCAATGTTTCCTGAAGCATTTGAACATACGTACGTACATATACTTGGTACTGACGTGCAATTCAGATTATAGTATTTAACTGCCTGTATAAACACTCCTATACTCTACAGGAACCAAGATGGCATGCAGTCATTTATAAGAGTTTAGAAAATGTATTAAGATATACCAATACTGGTTTCACTTTCATATACAAGCACCCACTAAGTTATCATAATACGTAACAACTTATAAAGAATGTGTATAAAGGATTTCAAAACATCAATTTCACTAATTTCATGAACTATAAGTTATGGTCACACAACCTGGCCTGTGACCAATCAGAATGAGTATATACTAGGTCTCATACAAGTGGGATTATATCGAGTAATTTACAGCTACAAAACTACAATAAAACGAGCTCAAAGTAAAACCAGTATTACAAGCATATACTGAACTCACCACTATACCCCCCAAAACACTCATATACAATGAAAGCACTAAAGTGATGCTGTACCTTTGCAGTCATAATTTCTTAACTGACAAGCTTACAGTAGTAAAGCGTACATATACAATGTAACCTCCGAATAAAGGACACTTTGGGACCCTATATAAACTGAAGTGCTTTGTCCTTTTTAGAGAGGTTGTCCTTTTTTGCATGGGAGGTCAAAATCCATTAGATAAGTCTATTTGGGACACTGATGAGTGTCCTTTGTTGAGAGGTTTATTATATACTATGTCCCTTTCTCGGAGTGTCCACTATCGGAGGTTGTACTGTAAAAGGTTCACCACACTTAAACAACTATAAGATAAACTTACAAAGCATTAATTAGTAAAATTTAAAAGCATACTATAAACATTTATTGATATTTTTCACACTAGTCTAACAACCCGGTTTTATGGTACATGATATAGTACAGTCTGTATGATTACGATCCTTATATATGTGTAGCATGCAGGTTACTAACAATGTGGATATACAGTAAATCTGGAAATTTCCAAAGTACAAGTACATTTAAAACACTAAAAATTTAACTTTATACTCGAAGATTTTATATAGTTAAATAGACCAATCTATTTGCAGTTCTAATGATACAATAGAATATAGACCCCTTAAGGCGATAACTGATTTTCACAAGTTTAGGCAAAATTTTTACTTAAAATGGCGCGGGTAAGCGCCATTTTGTAGGGATAAAAGTGTACATAAACAGTAGGCAAAAGTGTAAAAATCCGGCTTTACAAAACATTAACACTTTTATAGGCCAAAAAAGATTAGTATACGTTGTAAACTTTGTTAGCTATCCATTTATGTTGCTTGAACAAAGAAAAATAGACGGGAAAAGGCTGCAGAGTGAAAAAATCAAACCTAACCCTATTTCAGCCATACTTTTTGTCCCTACAAAGTGGCGGACAGCTATTTCAGTCACGCCCAGTCGCCCACTAAATTAGAGCAATATATTTGGTCAATTTCCTTTGATCTGTTATCGTGCTTTAAGGGGTCTATAATGTAAAGCATTTCTTATTCTCCATCGCAATCAAGTTCTCACAGCTGTCTCAAGTGTACTAGCTTCCACGTACATTGGAGTTATATATGTACAGCCAAGTAACCCATTAGGCCAAAAAAAATTGGGTTAGCATAATTTTGTTACTATATGAAAAAATATTTTGATACATGTTACTAATTTTTTATTTCATCAACAAAATGTAAAATACTACAATGCATATGGTATGTGCACAAGGGAACAAGAGGAGCTATACAAATACATAAATGATGCAAGCCAAAATAATCATATGAGCCATATGAATAGCCAAAAAACAGCACCCATGTCAGATGTTATACAACCCGTTAAAAAAAAAAAACCAACAATCCACAAGCACTATATGTACAGTATATAGCCGCTACCCCTAAGGTAATACAGGCCTTATACAATACGTTATGACAAGATAGCTGGCAAGTACAGTCAACGCACAAGTAAAGGTATTTATACAGGAGTGCATTCAAGGGTTAAAAACAGACTTGCATGCACAACCACTGATCCTGAAAATAGATATAATAGTACAGTACCATATCTATTCATGCAACAAGGTAATCAAAGCCTTCCACAGTATACCCGGCATGCTTATATACCACCAGCTAACCATCCCCCATAATCTGGCAGACAATACACACCAACAAAAATTACTAATACATGTACTTTAGTAAGATACCATGGAGGGGTTGACAAAGGTGCATGAAAGTATGACCTCCTATACTATAGTCCCTGGAGGGCTCCCTTATATAAGATGACTTTTAGCAGGGTGCTGATCACTTGCATGATAGGCATATATGATATGAATATATAGCTGACGCCGGAACCATACATCTTGTCAAAGCCTTTTTTTTTGCTCTAATATGCATGCACAAACACATGCACATACGTATACATATACTGCATATACATGTACATATATATTGCCAAAATCATATAGCAGCCATCTACCATAGTGGGCAAGCCGAAACGCTATACACGTATATATAAATTATATAACCAATGTAACCCAACCTCAGGATATGAACCAGTGCTGAGGCGTCAAACCAACTCTCCAACATTCATACTAACAAAAACATCCCCAGACATGCCCAACAGAAGAAAGTTCTACTGCGAACAATGGCCAACTAGACACAAAGGATCAGCCATTGCTGTCCCCATTAACATTCTATAGGCACATACACACGCAGTAGGTAACACATGCAGTAACTAAAACATGCAGCTAGGAAAACATGGCAATCTAATGCCACAGCAATTAGATATGGCCAACTATATAACTAAATTGCTCCTGGAAAATCCCCAAAATGCCACACATATCAATCAAACATATCCCGCAAGTCTTTTACCCTACATACAATACAAAAAATGTTGAAACCCATAGGCTAAACTATAAGCCTACCCATGCATATATGTGTATGCATACAATTAACCCCATTGAAAGTTCATAAATGGCTTCCAATAGACACAGCTTAAGGAAGAAAATATTTATGCAAATGCATGACCTCACTAATCCCATGCAGCGATCCAGTGACTGGGAATATCACATAAAACGCCTGAACCAATGAACAAAGTACCAAAATTGTGCTCACTAACTGGAATCTAAATCTGCACATTTTGGAGAGCTCAATCAACACAAAAACAACCAATAAAGTTAATGGTATTCAATGAAGACCTTGCCACCAAAAGTAATTGTCCTGATAGGCTGCACTAGTATACAGTATCTATAAACTTTGATGAAACTTTAAATGAAGGTGCTGTGCAAAGTCCCAAAATACCAGTATTATCGTATAAATAGGCTTCTATAGCAGACATGCACTATATATACCCATAATGTATGGCTATAAGCTCAGCTAACTGTAGCTTGGAATGCTATACACTACCCCAACTCACATGTAACATTGTATATAAACCCAAATAACACAGACCACTGACAAGAATTGAAGGGATACAAAACTGCCAAGGGACCCCTCCATGCTAGAACAGAGCTATTTCACAGGACAACACATAACAGAATGAAACCAAACCAAACCGAGCATTGGCTATAAAACAGTATAGACCCCCTTGGCCAAAATAGGTGTTCAATTAAAACAATACCGTATATGGGCGTGGCAGTGATAAGAAATTTTT
>JAYJLX010046058.1:0-12814 GCA_036873525.1 Chalinula nematifera | reverse complement strand
CATTAACACTGATTTGGTTTTGTGTATAACTTAGTGCCTACTGTTCAACATTGAGCGATGCATTAACACTGATTTGGCTTTGTAGTTTGTTTTATCTGATTTCCTTCATGAATTTGCCACGTTTCAGTTTCTAGTAATTGCTTCTAATACTGCTATAGTATAATAGTTCCTGTCATAGGGTGAATGCTATACACCTGCAGTTATCAACTTAATTGCACTTGGCATACTATGCATGTGGTGCATGTATTACAGATATAAGCCATTTTATTACATTACATTTCACCACACCACCTGGAATATAGTTTGGACACACCCATCATCAGATGCTGAGTCAGTAAGCACTAAGCAGTGAAATACTTCCTGTTCCTTGACTAGCTAAACACAATCATGGCATTGTTTTTGGAGCAGAGCTACAAAACAATAAAAGAGAGTATACAATTAAAGAGGAAGGAGTCAGAGGCCAGTAATCTATTATTCACTGATCCATTGTTCCCTCCCGATGATTCCTCACTGGGCAAATCCCATCCAGGTATCGTTTGGCAGAGACCTAAGGTTAGTCATGTGATGTAACCAGCTGGACACATGCATAAACACTATCAATAATATATATTCCATATATTTCAAAGAGGGCTAGGATTTGTTTGCTATGATATAATTTCCAGCCACTTGCTGAGTTAAACATATCAATTTGAGTGTCCCTTATGTTAATGATTGGCCCGTGTGCCTTGTACTGTGTGTGTACATAATTCAATTCCATTTGTTTCGGTAACTTTTAATTTCACTACATTCGAAGGGATTTAATGCTCTGAATTTTATATGTAGTATTTTGTAAAGTTACAATACTTATAGAATACCAGGGTCACATAGCATTATCACCAGTGATAGTTGCATATGACATTATGTTTGAATTCCTTATCTGTGTTTATTTTAGGATATCTGTAGCAATCCCAGACTGGTTGTAGATGGTTTGGCCCCCAGTGATCTTAATCAGGGGTTTCTGGGTAACTGTTGGTTCGTAGCCGCTTGTTCAGCCCTAGCATTGGAGGAGTCTCTATGGAATAATGTTGTACCTGATGTCAAAGAGCAGGTTGGTGCATGTAGAATAATTGGTAGAGGACTGGGAAATGAGAGAAAAAGAACCATATTACTTTATACTAAACTCCTTTCTGTTACATATTGTGCACATAAGGAGTGGGACCCTAGCCATCCTGAACACTATTGTGGCGTTTTCAAGTTTTGTTTCTGGCGGTTTGGGGAGTGGACTGAAGTAGTCGTGGACGATTGGCTACCAACAAAGGACGGCCATCTTCTCTTTATGAAGAGCAAAAGCGTTGACGAATTCTGGAGTGCATTATTGGAAAAGGCATATGCAAAGTAAGTAAATAGTAATTATTAAAAGTACATGTATAATTGCATTAGTGCATAAAGTAGTATATCTATGCCTGCCAACACATGTATACAGGTTGAATGGATCGTATGAGTTACTGACTGGGGGTAGGACTGGAGATGCTTTGGTGGATTTTACAGGAGGCAGTAGCGAACTAATCGAAATGTCCAGTAATATTGACGATGAGGACATGAAGAAATTGTTTAAAGTGAGAATAATTGATTATACCTAGTTTAATTAAATATTACTTCCTCGTCATCTAAAATTAAATTATATTCTTACTCACAGATGCCATATATCTTAATACATTAGCTAATACGTGATTATATTATATTATTATTATTATTGAGTGCATGGGTATCACCTTAATCAATATGTATGTTTTTATTGCATTTAGTCTATACACGAAGCCCATGATCAACAGTCCTTGATTTCGTGTTCCATTGCTGTGAGTCATATATAATAGTAGTAATACAATAATAACATAATTTACAATAATAGCAGTTGTTGTCTTTTTGTGTAAATTAAATATTGTAACAATTACTTATTAAGTGATGTATTTATATGGCCTATAATAGGTTATTCCTGGCATTCCTGCCAATACTGTACTAGAGTGTGGACTAGTTAACGGCCACGCCTACACTGTCACTGAAGTCAGAGAGGTACACACACTTATAGCTTAGTAACATTAGACCATAGAAATTAATTGTGTGGGTGGTCAAAGGAAGCTATTAGTGTATGCTTTTAACAAAATAATGTGACTAGAAGTTATAGTGAAACTGTTGTTTAAAAGTGGCTGCTATGTATTTGAAAGTAATTACTACTACTACATGTATGTATGTATGTATGTATGTATGTATGTATGTATGTATGTATGTATGTATGTATGTATGTATGTATGTATGTGAAAGTTGGTCACTGTAGGTTAGGTTACTGACAGTATTATAATGTACCGTATGATTTAGCGATAATTTAAACCACGTGTATATTATAGGTTAAACTGAGCCTCAGTCTGAAATCACTGCTAGAGGGCAGGGAAAGGCTGATGATGTTGAAAATGAGGAACCCATGGGGTCGTGGGGAGTGGAATGGACCCTGGAGTGATACGTACGAAATGATTTATACTACATAGCTATAATTATAGTGTATTTACATATAGAGGTTATTATGTGGTTAATTAATTAATGTATCTGTATAGCTCTGATGAGTGGGACCGTGTTAAGAAGAGTGAACTGACAGAAATTGATTTGGTAATCGAAGATGATGGAGAATTTTGGTATGTTATAGTTATTATAATCACACATAGATTACCCTATTATTTTTGATTATGGTATTTTGTCTCTCTGCAGGATGGAATTTGGTGATTGGTGTAACTGGTTTAGTCATGTGACCATTTGCCGCATCATCAATAATCCCAATATGAACCCTAAGACATATTGGCATCAGTATGAACACCATGCAGAGTGGGCGGGAGACAGAATGGGTGGAGCCATGGGGACCAGGATGATGCACAATCCACAAGTGAGTCACTAACTCAATACAATGTATCATTATGTTTTTATGCACAACACAATTGGTTTGCTTAAGCCATATGTCAGGTGATAAGTTGGCCATTTTATTTCTTTTTTTCTCAGTTTGCAGTATCAGTGAACAGACCTCAGCTGATAATGATTGACGTCACTCAAAAACACTCCAGAACTCTACCAAATGGAAACGAAAATTTCCAAATTGGATTTTTCTTACTCAAGGTATTATGTAAAATATTATTGAAATCAAATATTCATAAAGTTAATTATCTAACGTTCCTTAACAGATTGAAGAGAACAGGATCCACCGTACCTATGCTAAACACCCTAAAGTGGGTGTGGTCAAATATTTTAATATCCGCGATAGCCATGGTGCCTTCCATCTGGAGTCCGCTGGAAGATACGTTATCATACCCTCGACATACGTCTATGGGAAGGAGAGGGAGTTCCTGTTGAGGGTCTATACTCAATACAAGGCCAGTGTCTTGTGAGTTAAGAACAATATGTTATATTGCTGGCAAGTGTGGTGTTGGGAGGTGTTATTTAACTTTTGATGCTTGTTTTAATGATAGACTGTGGTTCTATTCTGGGTGTCAACATTATATGTTTGTTCTACAAGCATAGGAATACCTATTTTGAGCTTTATGTGTGTATTAGCTTTATGTGTATTGTGGAGTTGTATTTATGTAATATTCCTTTTGACAGTGAATTGATCGACGCTGTGTCCAATGAATGCCAGTCCTGTGGTACTGCTCAGCCTCCTTGTGTGGGTGCAGTTAAAATTCGTGTGGACGTTGTTCATGGATTAATTAAACCAGACGGAAAGGATGAAACAGGTACAGTAGAAGTGTATACGTTTACTGTATATAGCATGTACCGTAGGGTGGATTTGTATTAGTAAACATTAATGTGTACATGATGCAAACATATAAGGGAATTAAAGGATAGCAAAATAAATTGTTAGCATTTTACATTATGTAACAGAGATATTGTAATTAAAGCACTAAAGTGTTGAACCCTCGCGGTCATTCAGGTATACACATTTGATCTGATATACGGTGTAGGCAATCATCATATTTCAAATCTGAGGCAGTACAATTATATCTGTATAGTTTTTAGCACAAAAATAATAATGTTCAACTCATAAGTTTAAAAAACATGAAAATGGTCTGTGATTGGTAATTAACAGAAGCTACACTGATCTGTGTTTTGACTCAATTGTGCAGGTGTATGGCTTGTGGTAACCATGCATTGCATATATCACACAGTAGCGTGCATGGGAGGGTTTGTTGACATATAAAGTTATATGGCTGCATGGTTAATACCTTAATTTTGAACATGGTATATGAAACAGTACAAGATGGCAACACAAATGCTGCTGTTTAGTTTCGCTGTTTAGTTTCAATATACCACATATCACTGGTTATAGATCCAAATCTCAGTGAGGCAGTACAATCATATCAATAGTTTTTATAGCCACGAAAATAATGTTCATATTCATTTCAAAGTATACATTAAAAACATGCAAGTGACTTGCGATTGGTGACTGAGAGCAACATTAATTGATCTGTGTTTTATTCATGCAGCAGGTGCATGCATGGCTTGTGGTATAATCATTGCATATATAGCACATAGCATAAGGGTTTGCACTATTAGTGCACTAGTTATAATTATCAATATAAAATTAATTTTAATAATATTATTATTATTAAATTTGAATGGAATTTGAATGGAATTTCAGTAGTTGAAACTGGAAGTGACCCTACTGGTCATTGAAACTACAAGTGACCCTACTGGTCATTGAAACTACAAGTGACCCTATACTGGTCATTGAAACTGGAAAGCGCCACTTAATTTTGCGTCTGAATACTCTATGCTCAAGAGATATGGTGACCCAGATATGCTTCCATGAGATCTCTTTGCAGTGAAAGTGTTGGAAAACACTGCCTTGGTTTTGTGAGCTGGCATGTCATTGTTGAGCCATAGTCTAACGTCTTCATGTGCTCCCGAGCCGCTGTCCATCCAAATTGACTTGTACCAACCCTGAACGACATACTTGGAGTTGACACACCTGTTAGATGCAATCATAGATATTATAGAACTTATTAAAATTACGTAAGAATAGATATACCATATAGCCAGATATTTTCGTGATCAAAAAAAATTGTAAAAAACTCATAAAATCCACAATAAGCAAAATTTCCATCATTGGATATGTATAAACTGAACCACATGTATGAACTACTGCACTAGTCTACTATAGTAGCCGTCCGCTTGCTTATGTAGCCAGACCCTGCACGTGCACTTTCTGCAAGTGGGAGGGTCTGGCTACGCGAGACTATACTGTATACGCATGTTTGTTAAATTTTCACCACAGGTAAAAAGACTTTTTGAACAGTTTCATTCATGAAAATCACGAAAAATATTTTGCCACAAAAATTTCCAGCTATAAAAGAATGATAATTAAAATAAATAATGAAAGTTTGTTTGAATCAATATTGGCAATCATGCATTCTTATTATTACAAACTACACTATATACTATACCGATATTGTTCCGCTTTAGGTTTTTCAGTGTACGACGCAATAGCAATGTGCCCTAGACAGGTGTAGCCATCTGGTGGCTCCATACGATAAATGGTAACATCCCTTTTTGCCCCACTTCCTTTATCCCACCATATTCGAGTAAAACTAACAGGTTGTTTTAGTATACTAGTAGGGCCATGCCCCACACGGACATATGCTGTGGTAAAAGCTGGCTCCGCATGCCCATTCACTGCCACATCTCCCAGTAGCCAATATTCAGAGTCACCTCTGAAAAGAGGTCGCCATATTGAAACAGGCCTAATAGCACCACTTCCTTCATCATTCCAGATCAATTCAAAGTTTTTCTGAAAAGGACTAGTGAATATGTATCGGTAGAATATAGCAATATCATGAGATATGATGGCGACACCTGCAAAATAAATCACAACTGACATGTATTATCGCTGAGTGATATACAATCTAATTCTAGACGGTGCATACACACTGCTCATGTCCTAAAATAGCAAAAAAGTCTATTATACCTTGCAAACATGGTATGAACAGGCACAATATGGTAACTACTGTTACAAAAACACTGTACAGCCTCAGGCTTTTTAAATTCATAATTGCTCAGATCCAGCTGGATTAAATCTAGCTGCATGAGTGCTTTTGGCCCAGCTATACCACACAATTTATATAGCGCTGTTCCTGCTTAATGTGGCTTCATTATTGCATGCAGTGCATGGAGGCCGCGGTGATGTCGAGTTACGATCAGCTCATGCTATGTTATAGTTGTCAATAATTAATTTAAACAGGCATGTTCTTAAACAGGTAATGTATCCGGCATAACCTAATTAGTCCAACTATATATATCACAAAATCTTGCTTTCATGCAAATATATTATATGAACTACGTACACTAAGCTATATGGAAAGCCTACTGATCAAGTGCTTCATTATTGTGATGGATCGGAGGTGTCAAGTTATCAGCTCATGATAATGACTTGTCAATAATTGCATCATCAGACAGCATGTTCCCAAACAGGTAATGTATCCGACATAACCTAATTACTCCAACTATTACAAAATCATGCCGGCTTTATGCAAATGAAAGCATGATTTTGTGATATAGTTGGAGTAATAATTAATAATTAGCAAAATCATGCTTTCATATGCAGCATGAAGTTTGTATGAATCAATATTGGCAATCATTCTTATAATTATAATACAAACTACGTATACTTTACTGATATTGTCCTGCTGTATATAGATTTTCCACTGTGATGGAACATGCAGCGATGTGCCCTATACAGGTGTATGTAGCCATTAGGTGGCTCAATACGATATTAAATGGCAACATCCCGGTCTGCCCCTTCCTTTATTCCACCATATTTAAATAAAATCAACAGGTTTCTTGAGTGTGTTAAAGCTAATAGCTATGACTGTCACGGCAGGATTTAATTCTTGGCTCCCTATGCGAGTCAGCACCATGACAGCTCCCAGCGCTAGCAGCCGCGATATCCAGCTTCATTATCAATAGGTCGCCATATTGAATCGTCCCTATCAGCACCACTTTCCGCATCATTCCAGATCAACTCAAAGTTTCTTACGTATTTGTATAGGCTATATAAAACAGGTTCATCTTCACCTACAAAATAAATCACAAATTTATTAGCTTTATTATGTAATACTGACTAGTGTATATATACTGATCATGTAATCGCAAAAAAGCCTATATACCTTTCAAACATGGTATGAGCAAACACAATACGGTACTGCTGTTACAAAAACACTGTACAGTTTTAAATTCGTATACAGTTGCTCAGATCCAGCTGATTAACTGAATCTAGCTGCGCTGCTTTTGGCCCTGCTACACCACATATTTTATAGCACTGTTCCTCAGTACTCGAATGTTTCATTATTGCAATGGAGGTGATATAGCTCATGTTAGTTGTCAATAACTAATTTAGTCATGCTCGAGTCAAACTGCGATGGTGGAATATGAAATAAAGCAAAGTACAGGGATAACCTTTTGCTATGGATATCTTTATGAGTGAACACACTGAACACTGATTACATAGGTTACATCACAGTTTCTATAATAGCCTATACTTCATTTGTACATAGAAAAACTGCAGCAGCATGCCGCATGCAATCAGTATATAGTTAACAAGAGTTCACAGAGCACGCTATAGATTTAATCTTGGCTGGCCACACGTGTAGCTATTAACCTTGTAAGACTAGCATACACCAACTGATGAAATTTAATCAATGACAATTACTTGAAGCATGGTAGTATATTTCCCATGATATGTATGAAATTATCACACATAATGTATAAACACAAATTTAATCTTGCACAGCCTGACAGCCATGATAACCTGAGAAAACACGATATAAGTCTAGCTTGTTTGCCACGTACACAATCATAACTTAATTAAAGCAATGTGTAGGAGGGACTGGTAAATATACATTGAAAATGGAGGAAAGCCACATGCGCTGGAACACTACTAGCTTAAAGTACGCGGTTGATTGTGTCCTTTCAATGTTAGAGTTGACTAAGGAGTGTGCAAGGATTCAACGTAACGTCCCCTGTATTTAGTGTTCATCCCTGAAACCGTGTGTGTGACGATCGTGATTGTAACTTTGAAAATTATATGGCCAAAACAAAAAAAGTGGTCACAAGTAACTATAAAATAATGTAGAGAATAAAATCAATGGCCAGTCAAATAATTATGATGTTTTGTGATCAAAGTGCTTTGTACTACCAGTCTAGCTGCTGCTGATGATAGTTTTTCTTCCCAATATTAACAGTGATGAGTCTGTTTCTTTTGGACTGATTGCTTCAAGTTTGGGACAGTCAGTGATTCTGTGACCAAGCCGGACCCCCACAGTATAGGAACAGCCTTGATCATCTTATCATTACTAGTGGAAAAGTGGCCACCAATTCAATAAATCAATATAATGAAAGCACTAAAGTGCTGAACCCTCGTGATCATGCATGTGTATACATTTGATCTGATACAAATATGACTTGACATCACAGTTTCTTATATACACAACACTTACACACCACGAGTGGATCTTTTGTCAGTCCAGCACACACCCACACACATGCACTTCACCGTATAACAAAGCATACACTATAAAATCTTCCAAAGTAAGAGTTCTTCGAATTCACACTCAAACAATCAATTGAACTAACTAAAAACTTACAAACACCTTGACAAACACAAAGTAATAAAGTTGTAGAGCAGAGCATCGGTTTCACTAGACACACTCCTAGTCTAGGACAGACTCCAGTATTTTTACACTTACAAAACTCATAAGACTCACATACAGCAAGTTCCCAGAAATTCTAGCAGGGCTAGTTGCTACCAGCACGATCAAGCAGTGCATCAGCGGCCATGATTGCATAGACTATAATAATTAATTGAAATGTAAGTAGGTGTGACTGACAAAAGTTTTGCTCAAGGGGTGCGGTCTAAGAAAATGGCGACCAGCAAAGCTATCGATCAATATAGTCTAAGATCTTTGTCTTAACCTTGGCCATGTTTTCAAAAATCCTGAATCGTTGAATAATTATTGACATTGAGCGTCTTCAATAGAGTGTCAGTGAAGTTCTACCATCAAGTATCCACAGAGATTACGCGGTAACACACAGACACACAACCGACCCTCCGCCCACGCTCGGGTTAATAATGGTTGATCATATACCGGTAGCTATTGTACTCCTGGTTGTATATTCTTTTTTGTACTTTCAATGTGATGTTAAATTTTGTAAATCCACTTTTAGTAGCAATTAGTCTTAGTCCATTGTTTATTATATTGATTGGTGGTTTTTTTTTTCTAGAACTGAATCCGTTTTGTAAGATAACTTGCGACAGAGAAACAGCTGTTACACCTCCAGTCATCACGAGTACTGGCAGCAGTAGTAGTAGTAGGGGTATTGATGTTGTTTTTAAAAGAGATCTCGTGTTTTACATTAAGAAAATTATTTCAGACATACATGTTGAGGTATGCCCGACTATACATTGATCAAATTTCACACATACGCATACATGTACGTATATCAAATCAATACGCCCCTCTTTCTGCCATGCATACCCTCCCTTACTGTTCCTTTCTCACTCTATACCCTTCTCTAATTCCATCTCATGCACCCCAATACTATACTACCCCATACAGGTTTACAATCGAGGCAGACTGTGTGATGATCTACTTGGGGAAGCGTTACTGCCTGTCACTTTCACTAAAGGCACATTTCAGTACAAGTCTAAGCTGTTGATGCATCGTAGAGAGACAAACATGTCAATTGGTTTAACTGTTACCATGCACAGTACCATCGATAATGTTTAATTAGCTGATTATTAGTGTTATGCAAGAAGTGGGTGGAGTATTTAAACAGGAAGTGGGTGGGGCAGAGATGGAGTTAGCTGGCTAAGATCGTAGTGGACAAACTGAATTGAGAATTTGCTTATGCATGTCCTATCAGAGAGTCTAATTGTGAAGAGATTAATTGTGCAATAGTAAGACAGTTTGAGCACTACAGCTAGGAATCATAATGCATCTATATAAAAAATATTATGAATAAGTACTTTGAAACATGCATGAATTAATGTATAATTAAATTAATGCACGCACGCATGACAATGGACACATGCACTTTAATTAATATGTACATGTTTATTATAATAAATTTTATAGCATCAAAATTTTATTAAAACAAACAAAATATAATTGAATTGAATTATAATAAATATCACACATCAAATGAAAAAAAATACAATTAAACAATATGAAGTCAGTACAAAATACGATCATTGCAATTTCAACGCATGCAACAATTACATACATGACAATCAACCAGATCAATGGAAGAGTGGTAGAGATAAACGGTCAGACTCAAGTACATTCAATATTTCAAAGGTCAGACATGTTTACTACAGTAACGTTTTATCAACAACTATGTGCTGTACATACATATGTTGGGTTGTGTTGGCTGAATTTATTGCAACACTACACAACTGCAACTATATATACGTATAGACACCCCATTAATGTACCATCGCTTATCTACAACCATGTAGCCCTTTGGTATGCCATTATTGATGGTAAAGTGATTGCTGTCTTGCTTATGGCTTTTTGCAGTAATAAAACAAATACAATGTCTAATGACACAAACCAATTTAATGCCGACTGAATCGATAACAGAGATGCAACTGCTTATAAAAGTGAACCAGATCACAGACAGAAATTCACCAACCAACTGGGGACAACAAAGTAAGCTAATAAAGCAACTATTCAGTCATCTGGTACTGTAAACAGTACAAACATACAATGTGCAAGAAAACAAACAGTATTACAGTAGTGATAGGTTCAAATAATAGTAGTTATATTTGTTCAGCTACTACTGTATTCATAAACAGGTTCACATATACATGTACCAATTTTTACTATAGTACATGTACACTATTGAAATTAGCTTTTTACATAAGTGCTATACACAATCAATGTGTATTATATTGTTCTTAATGTAAACTATTTTTTTTCTTAAGCCTATAGTAACAGAATAAACTCAGGTCAGTGTTGGTCAAAGGCACAGTTGGTGCTACAATGGGAAAGAGCCATCCATCAGAGTACCATGGATGCAACTGTGGAGTTTGTGGAGTGAGGCTGCCTCCAACAAAGGATTGGGATGGCTTCTATGACACTGTCATTGATCGTGAGGTTGATAAAATTCATGTGTATGTTTTTCTGGGTGGTAAATATTACAGACCTGTTGGAATTGGCTGTTATTACTGCCCCACGTGTTTCTGGAAGCCTCGAGATGACTATTATCAGAGATTAGCTGAGGAGAACAGAAGGAGAGAGGAACAAAGGCGAAGAGAAGAAGAGGAAAGGCTGAGAAGAGAAGAAGAACGGAGACAATACGAGGAGCATGTACGGCAGGAGAACTTACGGAGACAAGAAGAAGCAAGGAGAGAAAGAGAGAGACAGGAACAGATCAAGAGAGAACAACAGAGAAGGGAAGAAGAACGAAGAAAAAGACAACAAGAACAGCAAGAATTTGAAGAAAAAATGACAAAAAAGGAAGCCGTTTCAGATAAATTTGCTGCGTGGGCGCTAAACAAAGAGCGGAAAGAGCACAGACGTGTTCAAGCTGAAACATACCACGATGCAAGCGCAGTGCCTCACGGTAATGTTCAATTTGAGCACGAGGAAGCGATAGAGCAAGAATACGAAGCATGGGTCGAAGGCGAAGACGAGGAAGAATCATATGAAGGGAAATTTTTTGAAGTCACACAAAACATAATCACAAAGGTTTTAAAAATGGTTGTCAAATACGAGGAAGGGGAAGAGCTAGACGTAGAGTGGCTTAAAATAGCTCAAACACAACTAGTTGTCAATTACGCTCACGTTCATGGTTTTTCAGATATGGAAGTTGAAATACTAACGTATTGTGTTAGTCAACTCCGCTATGATTTAAGTGACAAAGAGATTCTTATCCTCACAAAGCTGTTCTGTCTTGTAGCCCAAACTCACCCAATGGACTACAAACTAACCAGATCAACTCTAGACGACGAGCTACCAGGAAGATTCATGATAATGCTTCTCATAACCGCCTTCAACAATGGCCATATCTACTCCGAGTGTGCCAATAAGTGCGTTCGAGTACTAGCAGCAAACGCTATTAAAGACCGAGAGCTGGTGACACTCATCACAGAATCCAGATCAACCTTTTGGAGTGCTTTCGATCGTTTTATGTTCTTGCAACGATGCAACGAAATGAACATATCCTACACTGACCAAAAGAGGATCATGGTATTGGTTCAGGCATACGATATATCCCCTGTTACAGTTGAACGGTCAATGTTTAAAGGTGGCATAGACGATGTTATAAAAGCATTGGTAGAGTACGTCGATGATGAACCAAACACACATCTGGTTGATCTGTTGAAACAGATCCAATCCACCGAATTGGTGGAAACTGAAACGTTTGATCCAGTCAGCGACATCACTCATAAAACAAAGAAGATTTTGGAAAGCTTTAACATCCATTTGGACTACCAGCAACGTCTCACAAGCGATTTAGAAAATGCCAAATCAGTTTTTAAGCAATGCACAAAAGGAAGCACGCTGGATCACGATAAGCTAGCTGAAGCACTAACAACGCTATGCTGTGCCGTAAAGAAGAGTCAAGGTTATTGCCCACGTGACACACAGCTGATCACGCTTACAATACTGCTAGTGTCTGACAACAGGTCTGTCAGTAGACTACTCGAGGTGATGACAGGTGAGGGCAAGTCCACAGTAATATCCATGTTCGCTGGTATTTTGGCCATTCAAGGGAAACACATTGACATCATCACCAG
>JAYJLX010046047.1:0-12818 GCA_036873525.1 Chalinula nematifera | reverse complement strand
CATGGCATAACGATGCAAGAATAGAATTTGTGCTTCCACATGTGACTCAAGAATAGAAATTGTTTAATTTTTCTTTGTAATTTTGACGCATAATTAGAGTAACGCATAATTAGAGCGCCTACGGTACATGTAAATGTATGTAGAAGCTGTAAACGTACTGAAGCTACTCAAGGCTATAGCTAATCTTGGAGCAACTTTAAAGCTTGCAATTTCATATCATAAAAATTACTAGTTATATATGTTACATCTGACTGAAAAGTTTGAATGCTAAACTACCAAAAGAACACTGACTGCAATATTGGAACGAATGTTCAGACATTTGTTCGTCCCCTAATTTTTAAAGTTAGCTGCAAGATGTGATCTAAAAATACTGCCTGTTCACTCCTTGGCTTCTTTGCCGGCAGAAAACCCACAAATGTCTTGCATATATTATGTTTTTCGTTTGTCAATAAGCCTTAGAAGTAAGATTGAATTGTAGCAGTACATTAATCATGAGTATAGTACATTGTATATCTAATGAATCTTCAATTGTGTAATGTCCTCTTCTAATGCTTTGAAACTCTCAGTTACAGCTGTTTTCATTTCTTTTAAATCTTTCTCCACACTGCTCAGTCTAAGTGAGATTTCATATTGTGGAGCTTGTTGTCGTACTATAGGTCTATCATAAAAGACATGCAGTAACTTTACATTAGTGTACATGTACATGTACAGTATGTGCTGTAGTAATTGCATACACGATGATATGAGTTTCACAAAATGGGCATAAAAACAACAAAAAATATCATAGCACATGCAAATATTATTTTTCAATCTCTCAACATAGTTGGGAGGCAAATTTCTGAAAATTTTTTTATTATGACATGCGGGTATTTTTGTGTATGAAATACCTAAATTTTCGTGATTTTCGTGATTCAAGATGGCTGACTCAGCTGTCTTAACAAATTATTGTTATCTGACTATACAGGCTGAACTACAAACATTACCCAGTGAGTCTATGCTAAGTGGCAGTAAGTAGTAAAAGTTGGACAATCACCTGATTTTGAGCTAATCACGAATATTTGGAGGTGTATGGTATGCCAACCCCAGCATGATCCATCAGATGTGACTGGATTTTACACACAGCAACGCGCTTACCACTGAAAATGATGACTTTTACACAGAAAACGCCCACGTAAATGTGTTCAATTTGAAATGCAAGTGGAAAAACAAATACTTGTGGTCAGTGCAGACAGGAAAACGCGGAGACTTTAAGGGTGTCAATAGAAAACAAACATGGCATTATGGTAGAAGAATTTAATGGAAGGAAACTGAACCTTAGGATGTGTTGGGACAGTTTTAATCAACTGTGTGGTCTACATAGTTCCATACATTGAGCGGCAACTGAACCACACATAAGAAGGCCAAAAACTCAAGTCGCTATAAACTAAAAAGTGGCAAATGAGTTTCTAGGTCAAGCTGTTCTTTTTATTTGAAAGGTTTCATGAGCAATTACAACATATACTTAGAACTAAATGAAGAAAGTGTTCGGGAGAATGTTTCAAGGCATTTTCAGTCCCTCAAATGTCTAGGCGCCATCGACAGAACACATGCACATTGAAATCAAACAACCCATTTCGAACTTGTTTGACTGTATACACACTAATAGAAAATCCCATTTCTCCCAGCTTTGTGTGACTATCACTGTTGCTTCATGGATGTAATAGCCTCGAGTAAAAAGGCCTGGCAGTGTCCATGATGCTAGGATGTTTGCAGTTCAACTACCTTCTTCTTTGCTGACGAAATATTTTAGGTAATGATGCATACTGTATTCATAATTGGAGATCCAACATACAGGCGCACAGTACTGCAGTTACCTTACAAGCTGCTGCAAAACTATTGTCAAAGTAGTGCAACATGTAACAGCTGATGTATTGTTAAGCATGTACATGTAGCAGCTGGATAGAGTGCTGTTATTGTTATGGCCACTTTTTTTGTAAATGACCTGTAAGAGGTACATGCATGAGGAACTTTGGCTAGGAATGGGATCATTTGAAATACATGAACAGTAGTTGTCAAAAAAAACTTTACGTTTCATTGTACGGAACATACGGAACGGTTCATTTTCGTTGTAGAAAACGATCCAAACTTTGTCATTGTTCTCTACTGTGTTATACTCAGCTGTCAAAACTTTTTTTGTTGAAACCTTTATCTATTTATATAGATTAGTTCAACAAAAAGTTATGACAGCTGAGTATAACACAGCTGAGAACAATGACAAAGTTTGGATCGTTTTCTACAACGAAACGGTTCCGTACAATGAAACCTGAAGTTTTTTTTGACACCTACTGTATGTGGCACTGGAAATCACTCGGATCCGCTCACTATCACAGGGTGGCGTGGGTGGGTCAGAGGATTAAAAGGTGCTGTATATTCCAAGTGATCCTTTCAATGCCTTCCACCTCGTATAAAAGCCTGATGCCCCAAATAAACATGTTCATATTTCGCTTAAAACACATGTAATTAATGAAAAATGAAACACCCCTACCGCCTTCCCCCCCCCCCCCAAAAAAAAAAGCAGTGTCTAAAGCCTGATTCATAAATACGACGCTATCGCAACATTACGTTATGCTGGAATACTATTCCACTGTAAATGTTGCATCCACTGTAAATGTTGCGTTAAAAAAGGTCAAATTGCCCACACAACGTCGTGCTACTGTCATATTGTGAACCAGGCTTAAAGCTGAAGGAAAGATTAAAAGTGAAACTGTTTCATAATTAATACAAATATTTAAAAATAACAGAGTGGTTAGAAACAAATTCCTCCCTCCCTTCAAATACAAATGCCTGTCCAGACACTTAAGATAAGAAATTAATACCTATAAAAATTTATATTAGGAAGTATAAAGACTGTATGGTACATGTATAAATAAAAATACAGGCTTGGAAACATCACTACTACGTATGTACATGTACACATACATGTACCTTTCCTCCACTTCAAGGACAAGTGGCTCGGAGTTGCATCAATATTTTTCATTTTGCCGTAGCAATATTCAATTATTTTCAGCACTTTATTGAAATTCCAATGGTCGAACGAGATGACCTCCCATACCTCCTCCTCCTGACTTCTTGTTAAAACGAATAAATGGGATTCCCTGCTAATGAAACCTACAGTACAATTCAAAATTAGTATATTCATTGTTTTTGTGTAAACCATGTACAGTACATCAATAGTCAAGTTGACAGGTCCTACATGTAGGTCACTTGTATCCAGGGGGGGAGGCCCTATAGGAGGCTTGGGGGATTCAACACCCCAATTCAACAGAAGTTTTTTTTTCCTTTTAAATTTATGCCAGTACACAAAATTACCTCCTTGAATTTTCCTTAGTTGTGCAATCGTATTATTAGCTAATTATTGTGACCTGCTCTGAGAAAACCTAAGATCTGTCGCAAAAATTGAATTCTAATTATAATAAAAAACGTGAGGCGTGGTTGTAAACTTAATGGCGGAGTTCTGGAACGGTGTGGGACCCTTACAGTAGCCCTCAAAAAAAATTTAATGTTGCGTATTCCTTTTGTACTACGAAACGGTCATACTACAATTACACTATTGTGTTACTGTGTTATATTCAGTTGTCATAATTCTCTATTATTTAGCTAAGTTATGACAGCTGAGTGATAAAACAGTACTGAAAATGACAGTTTCATACTAATACGGGACATCAAATTTTTTTGAGGGCTACTGTATATGAGGCCATTATTCAAAGTAGGCTTACAAAACTTGCTCTGCTACATGTAGCTCAAGAAGGTTTGTAGAGGAAGGAAATAAACTTTCAAAAGCGGGCACTGCATGTTTGTGAAGTTGCAATTCGATTGCGATCGTCAAAAAAAACGCGAACGGTTTTTGTTTTTCAACCGTTTATTTCTCCCAACAGATTCCTTCGTGTTGTAGCTCATTTTAATAAGCATTTTCGGCTCTATCCAGTGGTATAAATAACTCGGAAAGTAACAGATATCAGGTTTTCTCAGAGCAGCTCACAATTTTTGACAATCGGCATACAGTACACATGGACAGCAATCACAGCATATATATGCATACAGTACGGGACATAGAACTGTCAAGTTGTACATGTACATACAGTAGTGGACAGACTCGTTCCGTTTGCATTTCGTTGCGTAGAACGATCGTTTCACGAGACGATCTCGGGCGTTTTGCAAGCGTTTCAGCAGATACGTAGAAAAAAAACAGAATTGATTTTTAAAACGTTCGTTTGTCGTTCAACGTTCGTCTTGTTCGAACCAAGCCGTGAAGATAAGTTAAGAAGCCCTGCCTAGTGAGAAGGCGCTCAAGGTGAAGGCAAATACGATGCAAGTTATAGTATTATTTAGAAGTACATGTACCATGAGTTATCATTATTTATATTATATTTATTTAATTGTTACACGCAATACACGAACTATAATAACAGTTCGTTCGTGTTTACCTGTTTATATTTCTTTGCAGCTTACGAAACTTACTGTTACTGACGAAGACGATAATAATAATAATACTGTATGCTTTATATGTATGATGTTATTCATGAATTTATATTAATTATAATAATTATTATAGTAATTATGGGCGTAGACGTCAGTATCGCATACTGTATTGTATTTCAATCGACAGGAAAGCTTCGTTCTTGAACAACCGTAAAACAGTTGACTACACTTGTATTTCAAGGTACACCAGTCCACAGTTATCTTTAATACCGTAATTTGTGATAACAGCCTGTAGTAGAAGTACATCGTGGTAGAACGGCGGCCATGACGGCTGGCTGGTTTATGGCTAGATAAAAAGTACACTAAGCATAGACTCGCGATGCAGGCTCTTTGCAAAGTCTGGCTAGCTAGACGTAAGCAAACTACCCGAAATATTTTTATTAATTATTTTATGAGCGTTTCTTATTGGTAATTCTGACCGTTTTATAATATCGAAATGCTCAACAATCGTTTTATTCACACGTTTTTTACAATGTCGCCGTGATAATATCGTACTGCCGTCGTTTCGTTTCCGTTTTTTTCACTAGAACGGAACGACTAGTTTTTTCTGTCCACTACTGTACATGTACATGTGAGTACCTTAACACCTATTACAGTACATTGCAAAAAGTTAACATTTCAGTTTTCGTACCAATGCTCCATAAAACGATCATTGTTTATCCAGTAGTGCCGTTTATTACGGTGTTACAGTACATCACAAAAAAAAAACTTTACGTTGGAGGATCGTTTCGTAATATAGTTTTGTCTAAAAACTAATCCAAACGAAGTCATTGTTCTCTACTGTGTTAAACTCAGCTGTCATAACGTTTTGTTTAACTTATCTATATAAGTAGTGGAAGGTTTCAACAAAAAGTTATGACAGCTGAGTATAGCACAGTAGAGAACAATGACTATGTTTGGATCGTTTTTTTACCACGAATCGTTTTGTACTTTGCAGGTAAAGTTTTTTTTGTGATGACTATACATTCAGCTGTCATAATTCTTTGTGGCAACACTTAACTACCATATGTTCTGGAAATTTTCAGCTGAAAAAAATTCCAGTATTTAAAATTTTCTGTTTTCGTAAACTGAGTTCGATTTCTATGTATTGGTTATACCATGCCTGGCCGGGGTGTATACTAAATATACCTGAGTGAATAGTTAATAAACCCGAGGGTGTAGCCTGAGGGTTTATTAATTATTAACGAGGGTATATTTCGTATACACCCCGGCCAGGCATGGTATAGGTGATTTATACTATGGAAATCTTGTTCTCTGCACGTGCTTTTCAACAAAACAAAGCCACTTGGGGTATTATATGGTCAGCCGCAGTGGCTGTTCTATACCAGCAACTTCATCTCCCTTCATGGCCGATACTTTAACTTCGTTTGGTGTACGATTCATGACTGGGACAAAAAGTTGGCGTTGTACAAAGATACGAAGTTGCTTCCCATACAAAACAGTAGGGTGCTTAGGATTTGAAATCTTCATATTTCGAGAACTAAGCCAAGTTCTATTCAGTGGTGCATGGCTCTTGCAAGACCGTCAAGACAAATATTTAATCCGTAAATTTCCCTCAAAGAGATTTTTTTGCCCATCTAAAAAGGTCGAATGTGATCACTTTACCTCCCTTTTCATCTTCAAAACAGCCAGAGCTGGCCATATTTTTTTTACCAGGGTGAACTTGTTACTTTATAGAAACTATATTTTTAACGTTTCATTACAGCATAAAAATAAGAAACTATTACAGTACACTACAGTACATTGGAAAAAAAGTTAACGTTTCCTTTTATTATAGCTCAGCTGTCATAATTCTTTGTGCATGGTAACACGTCTATGTATGTACTACAGCTATAGCAAAAAATTTAGACATCCATAACGATAAACGTTGACTTAGTACAAAAGTACGAAATGACAACCAAACCAAATGTATATAGCACTGTTGGTAGTATGATGTGGTGAACGGCCATTTCAATTAATAGTGATTAAAGTTAAATGTAATTAGACAATCGTCATGGAGATACAGAAGAACAATGGCTTTTAATTGCTTGTTTACCTACCGCAACATGACCACTTGCACAATGTACATGTATACACTATGATTTCTGGACATGGTATTCACTAAAGTGTGTTCACGTTGAGTTGAGGATTTGCTCATTAGATATTTATCCTAAAATTCATTAATTACGCCTACCCACGCATTCCTATACTTAATACATTATAATTGTCAATGAATACTAATAAGCAAATGCTCAACTCAACGTGAACGCACTTTAGTTCAGCATTAAGTCAATACAGATATGTTTAATTGAATCCTTACCAACAGGAAATATCCCCTGTTCATGATATAGCGTTGCGAATAAAGGCCTTTTCACACTACAGCACTTTCTGAAGCGCCTCAAGGCGCATTGATTCGCTTTGCGTGATGAAGCGCATTGATGCGCCTTGATCGCGTTCACACTGCAATTTCATAGGCAATAAAAAATACGCGATAACCATAGCAACGTAAAGGAATTCAATTAACACGCGATAGTGCATGTAGCAACAATGGAGCCAATTATGATATGCTGTATGGTGGTTTTGATGATATTACTTAAAAAAACAAGAGAAAATGGTAAAAAAAGGGAAGGAATGTTAAGGAAAATGCTAATGATGCGACTCAGAAATGAAAGAAGAAGAATAACGAATAGGTATATTATTAAAAAATAATTACTATTGCTATGATAAAAAAATAAAAATATGGTAGAGTTTAACGGCATTATTATAATAAATATTTATAGAATAATTAAACAGAAAAAATAAAATGTAATAAATTTTTTTTACATGATTCAGGCTCCATATAATCCAACTAGCAACAACAATTCGTTGTACATGGTCCATAAATCGTAGCAAGGAGTGGTGGCGTGCTGTGTCATCTGGACAGCTGGGATCATCGTGGTGGAGGGACAACCTGCGAATGACACACGACACATTTAAGATAAATGAACTGAAACCATTTATCGAGAGGCAGGATACACATCTAAGGTTGGCTGTATCAGTGGAGGAGCGGGTAGCTATAACGGTGTGGAGACTAGCGACGAACACCGAATATCGTACCCTGTCTGCCCTGTTTGGCCTCGGTATTTCCACCGTTGGAACCATTGTGATAGAGACCTGCCGAGCCATCACGAACCGTCTATTCCCTCGCTTTGTGAAGCTGCCTACTGGCAACAGTCTGAGGGAATCTGTCGATGGATTCAAGAGTCGTTGGGGCTTCCCTCAGACTGTTGGTGCCATTGATGGTAGTCACATCCCCATTGTAAGGCCATCGGAGAGTGCGACTGATTATTACAATCGGAAGTGCTTTTACTCCATTATAATACAAGGGGTTGTTGACTACCAGGGCCAGTTTATTGATGCCTATATTGGTTGGCCAGGCAAGCTTCATGATGCGAGGGTGTTTAACAACTCATCCTTCTACAATAAGGGCAGACAGGGTACTTTACTTCCACCACAACCCGTTACCATTGAGGGAACAGATGTCCCTCCTTTTCCTCGGTGATCCAGCTTACCCGCTTTTACCATGGCTGATGAAGCCTTATCCAAACACAGAAACCATAACAGATAGCCAAAGGCATTTTAACTACCGCCAAAGCAGAGCCAGAATGGTTGTGGAGAATTCCTTTGGCAGATTAAAGGGTCGTTGGCGGTGCCTCCTCAAGAGAGTGGACTGCCATCTCTCCAATGTACCATATATGGTGGCTGCATAAGTTACTCTCCACAACATATGCGAAAGATTCGGTGACATTTGCCTAGAAGAATGGACAGATGAACTACTGACAAATGACATGACTGAAACAGAACATACTGAACGACAACTATAAACACTACTAGAGACTCGACACAGTGCACGCAACCTACAACAGCAGAATCTATACGAGATGCACTTGCTATTTATTTAAATAAGCACTAATCATATTCACATGTACATAGCCATTCACTCATTAGTAGACAACCTACATTATTATAAATTAATATTATTTTTATCATTCTATTCTTATTATTACTACTAATTTTTTTTAATTTAAAAATTATTACTATATAATTATTACTTTGTTATTATTTAGTTATACAAGATCCAATTAGACTTGGGCGGATTATTCTACCTATTATGCTATTCCCAGATTCTCAATTATATAAGCACCTATATTATTCCCGTATTATTCCCCATGATTGCTTTAATGTACTACAATAGGAAAGCATAAAAGTTGAAAATGTAGTCAATTCAAAACAATTCAGGTAGTTAATCTTATGCATGGACTTACATAATTATATCTTTTATTTATCTTTTTTCAAGCATGGTATACAGTATTTATGACTTACTACTGGCTACTAAGTACTTGTAGCCATCTTAAAAGGGGTGTGTCAGACACGTGGCACATAGTTTTAACCCATTATTCCCCAATTATGCTTGATGCTTTTGCCTACCTATTATTCCCAAAATTATTCCGGCATAATCCGCCCAAGCCTAGACCCGATACAAGACTAATTAGCACACGACAAAAGTTATTTAACCATTTTATTGTAGCTATAACTTATACTAGTAAGTAGTTAATCTGTGTGTCTCAAGGAATCCAATCTGCATGGATGATGCTCAAATTTCATAGTGTCTACTCCCTTAATACTGCACTGAAAACTTACAGGAGGGGTATAATACTGGGCTGCCTTGCTGTCCTGAATCCTATATCATTCCGTGGAGTACAAATTACACCTCGATCATTAATTTCTCCAGCGCATTTCTCATCTCGACGTCAACCTATGATTTCCTCTTGGATTTTCAGTGGGTTTTTTTTTTTTTTTTTTTTTTTTTTTCCTATTTAATGCTCCTATAGATTGTCTATTACACGTGGTCATCACTCGGCCAGGTGGGGAGGAGGCATGAGTCTATCCTATTCTGATAGTTTTTTTTTTTTGGATTAAATGAACTTATAGTGATTGAAAGTGAGTATAATATATTATATATATATAATTGTAAGTAAGGTTATTGTTCATAATATGATGGATAACTAGGATAATTAAGTGATGATGGTGTAGGCATGTTTGAGTGGTGCGGTTTGTGTTAGTAGCAATTCTTTCCATGAACTGCAGAAACATTTCAGTCATCTTCTGTTTATGTTCTCTCTCTGTCTCTCTTCTTTTATCCTCCATTTCATTGTATAGCTTAACCATTTTCTCCTCTCTTTCATCTGCCTTCTTTTCCATTATCAATATCATTTCCTCCATCGTATCTGTATTTCTTTTTCTTTTCCTTGTGGTTTGTCCTATATAAAAAATAATTATATAATAATAGTATTATAATAATTATATATAATTAGATATATATATATATATAATATATATTTGTATTTCATGGTTTTTCTTATTTGCACCTTTTTTAGGTGGTATACTATTCAATGGTACACTGGTCCGCCTCTGTTCATTTGCTGCTCCCTCAGGCTGTGGCTCCTCTGAATTAAGAGGCTCAACAACGTAGTGGTCCACAGGCGACGCATCTTCTGTGGGTTGCAGTAGCTCCGGGGAATAAATTGCATCTGTTAAAAAATTTAATTACTTTCTACTCTAGATCACTGATACATAGGGTTGGTATGAAAATTGACCTTCATTATCACCAACATCTTCATCATTCTGTTCCACCTGAACCGATTCACTACTCTCAATAAGTAAAGCTGGCTCGGTTGCTGCTCGAGTTCCAATAATGGAGTCTATCTGGTCATAAAATGGGCAGTCCTTTCTATCGGTTCCACTTACTCGATTACCATCCTTCATCTACATTCAATAAAAATTAATCATTAGTCAAGTGTAATTATTTTATTATTATACCTTTCTATATCTACTAATCAGTCCTTTCATCTTAGTCCTACATTGCTTCCAACTCTTAGTTTTGTATCCATTCCTGCTCATTCTATCGACAATTTCCATGTAAAAAAACTATTCCTTGCAACAGGTACTTTATTCATGTTATTTTGCACCATTGCATCCTTCCATGACTCTTTGTTTCATCTGCTGTCCAATAAGACATTTTCCCCCACTTGTCTAGCCCTCTCCTCCTGCATTACTGTTGTGTCTAGCCATGCATTACTATGGTTACGTGTTAGCGCGGAAAAATCACAACGCTTGAAACCACCTCCTGAGGTGAATTGCGTGCGATGCGCATCGATGTGCCTTGAATTTTTCAAGTTGCAGTGTGAACGCGATCAAGGCGCTTCGATGCGCATCGAAGCGCCTTGAAAGTGCCAGTGTGAAAAGGCCTTTACTGTAGCCTTGTGATTTCATCTTCCCCCGAATATTTACATTCACAAACCATTAAACATTTTTTCTGAACTGTTTTCACTAATACATCAGCTACACCTACATTGATAAAAAAAATCAACATTATACATGTACATGTTACATGGAGTCAGATATACAATACATCACAAAAAAAAACTTTACATTGTGAACCCATCCGTTCCTGGTAAAAAAAATGATCCAAACATAGTCCTTGTTCTCTACTGTGTTATACTCAGCTGTCATAACTTTTTGTTGAAATCAACAAAATGTTATGACAGCTGATAAGTGCAACACAGTAGAAAACAATGATTTTGTTTGATCAGTTTTTAGACAAAACGATTTACAAAATGATCATGAAACAATCATTCAACGTAAAGTTTTTTTTCTTTTTTTTCACGGATGTACTGTACTATACAAGTAGGTAGGCTTAGACACATTATGCTGGCATAATGATTTTGAGCGTAATACATGTAGTTATGCCTGATATAACACTGGCATTATAGGGCAATTTTTAGTTGAACTATGTGTACAACTCGTATGGTACAGTATGCGTCAAAAAAAGTGGCCACACCACACAGTATGAGTACTGTACAGTAATTACTGCATGAGTAACAATAACTATCTAGCTGATACATGCTTAACAATACAGCAGCTGTTACAGCTGTTAAAGTGAACTTTCCTGTAACTAACGCCAAGCTTTAATGTGCTAACTAACACAAACAAACAAACTGGACAACTAATGTATCCCTCACTATATGGCTACGCCCACGAGAGGGATAATGAAGTTCAAGTCACAAAATTGTAGAGCATAATAGGTTTAAATTGAAAACATAATGGGCAGTTTTTAAAAGCATTGGAGCATTTAAGCATGGCCTTTTTAAGAGTGCCTACCCTTAGATACATGTATAGGTATACTTCAGTTACATGTATGTATACTGCAAAAAAAAATTTAATGTTTCATTTGGTTTCGTTGCCGTACTTCGATCTACTAAGTTATAGTTTATCACTATTGTACACACTATTGTATTTATCCAGCTGCTTAAATTTTTTGCTATAGCTATAATCAGGAGCTCATGAAAAAAAAAAAGCACGGTAGGAGCGTGCAACTCCCACGCGATCGATTAAATTGCTTGTTGCAATCAGATACTAGTGAATCCTATTTTTAGACTGCAATTTTGGCCACGCCTCTTGCTATCACGGGCGCCCAATTATCGGCGCACATCTCACGTGCCTGGGTTCGCGATCAAGATGGCGATGTCGAGCAAAACCCGTGGAAAGAAAGCTTCATCTAGCACTAGCAAGTTCCTGGCAAAAGACAGAAAGAAGCTAGTTTTTGATATAAAGAAAGATCGGTGCCGTGAAGTTGTAGAAGAAACTGTTACTCGATTGACAGAAGAGCACCAGTTCAAGTGTTATCCGCAGAGATGGAAGTTTGTGGAAGCCATGACTACCAATACTGGCAACAGAAGACTTCTTCTCAATGTAGTAATGAGTATGAAAGACCTATACTTAGACTTGTTTGAGAAATTTTGTAAGGGCAAAAAGTTCCTTCAGTTCCAAAACTCTTGGTTTTTCCATGCCAACATATACTTTGATGCCACTTTCAAAGTTGAAGGCATTAGCATGAATAGATCAGCAGAACTGAATTCTGCTTGGAGTGCAGTATCAACACGTTTGGATGAGTTAGGATGTTCAATTCCCATCGCCGACCAAAGAATCATCATTGCCACAATGTCATCTATAATGGCTGAATTGATGGCTGAGAAAGTCAAGGAAAAGAAAATCCAGCAAGTGTCATCAAAGGCTATGCTGCCCACAGGTTCGATTCAGCAATGTGCTAGTGCTAGAACAACCATTCCAGCTGTGCCGCCAAAGTTAGATGAGAGTTTAGTGAGTGTGTACAGGTATTCGGGTTTCGCTGTTTATTCCATGGTTAAAAAATGACGAAGAAATCGGACAATGTGCAGCCTGAGGCTAAACAATCTTCACAAGTACTAAAATTGGTTGAACTT
>JAYJLX010046036.1:0-12819 GCA_036873525.1 Chalinula nematifera | reverse complement strand
GCACAGCTGAACCTCTGCCCCTGCTCTACAGCCTCAATTGAATCACTTCCTATAAGAATTATACATACAGTGCTATAATGTATGGATTTTTATATAATGATTGAGCCCATGCATGAAACCATGGGTTCGTGGTACATATCATAGTCATCTCTTAGATCTATTAGTCTTGTGTAGCCAGCCCCTCCCACTCCAAAGCATTTGGGATTAATTGGAGGCCTACATGGGTACGCAAGATGCCCAACACCCTTATAATCTTCACCTGCTATATTCTCCTGCATGCGTGCACCATAAGCTCTAACTGATGAGACTTCAACACCTATAATTATGTATATAACATGTACTGCCACATTAGTGATTATATACATGATATCTTACAAAGATAAATGGCCAGAGCAATCAGAAGAATTGCTTGTTTGGACATCACGATACGTTGCAAACCAATACTAAGTCTAAGATAGTTCATGAATGTCTGCGATGGCAGATCTTGTTTATATAATATCAAATATAATAACACAATAGTGAAGAGAACAATGATATGTAGTGGCCCCGGCACGCATGTACGTATATCCACACTATGCATGTATATATAATTAACAAATAATTATATTGCTTTCATATTTTATGTCATATTGACTATGTTGAATCGAACTTCAGTTGTAGTTTCATTAACAACTTATGAACAGAGTAATTCAAAAAGAGCAGCCTCTCCCTATATATATCACACTGATTGGACATACGTACATGTATGCAAGGGCTGGGCAGGGTGTTAGCAAGTTTTGAACAACAGGAAAATATATTTTCAAAAAAGCAGCCTTTCCTATAATCGTATATAGCTACAGGTATATGCAGCCATGTACATGGCAAGGTGTTAATTGGTGCATGCATGCAAGTACGAATAACAGTAAAATTATACAAAAATGTTCAATGTATTACCTGAAAAAGATAGTCATGTGTACAATATTATAGTTAGAATAGAAATGGACTCAGTTTTTGATCATTATAACATATACAAAAATGCAATATAGCAATACTAGTATAGTACATGGTGTACTATGAATGGGTTTCGTCACCATGCAGTCTTACTGAAGTGGTGCGTTCCACATCGGCAACGGACAGTGATCTCTATCTGTGACAAGATTGCATGTGAAGTGTGCTGTGTATGATGCCGCATGCACGTGCAAGTGGTATCATTCCTGCTCATTAGACTATACATTTGGAAAGTGATAAAGGGAAGAAAAAGGACTTGCATATAGTTCTTGTCATGTAAAGTACATGTACAATGTAGTTATAAGAGGTTTATTACTGAGTTTATAGTTGATTCTTTTGAAAAAGGAAAAGGTATAGGATTATCCACATTGCATGCAGTTTCATAGTGAAATGAGTGCTCATTAATTAATGTAAGGGAACAAGTCTTATATTGCTGATAAATGGCAGTTGGCCTTGGAGCACTACAGGACTATAACATGCAGTCTTGGGTTCGCTGAGTCAGGGAGGTGTGTGTTGCATGTGGCCTTGCTGGTCTGGGAATAGGGCTATATTGTATAATGGGTGGTATACATGTTTGTTGGAGAGCCGGATCACTGTACATGCAATATATAGTGATGCATGCATGCATCATCTCGATTCTTGGTATATGTAGCTGCAAACTTCAATTGATTTATCTGATATGATTTTAATAAACTATACATGTATGTAATAAACTATACAGCTCCTATAAGAATACAAAATAATTGTACAAGTATAAAGTTATACTGTTCCATGCTATATACACCAGTGTGCTGGTTTCGAGCTATAAACTCATCGTATATAGCTGAGTCTAGATCTGATTATCTTCACACCGACGACGCTCAATTCTACAGTGCCTATCGCAAACTCTTAAACAAGCCATTAAGTCAGATCTAAACCGTGGGTCATCACAATTCTGTTCCTGTCGACAAAACCTCTTGCATGTCCTAAACTGACCAGCACAGCTGAACCTCTGCCCCTGTTCTACAGCCTCAATTGACTCATCACCACCTAACAATTATAGTGCTATGATATATGCATTTTCATATACAGTGAGCCATGCATGTCACATGCATGAAACCACAGGGCATATGCATGTGATTTCATGGGTTCGTGCATGGTATATATAATTATCATAGTCATCTCTTATTAGACAATCAGTCTCGTGTAGCTAGCCCCTCCCACTTCAAAGGTTTAATTGGGACTGATCAAGGGGCTGGCTATGCGTGACTGCCAATATCCTCACCTGCTATATTCGCACCATATGCACTAACTGATGAGACTTCAATACCTAAATATTCATACATGTATATAACATGCAATAATCATATATGCAATAAACTATATATCACATTAATGATTACATTATCTTACAGAGATAAATGGCCAGAGCAATCAGTAGAATTGTTTGTTTGGACATCATGATGGTTCAGTGCAAACCAGTACTAAGATATAATCCCAATAATGTCTGATGGCAAATATTGTTTATATAATGATAAAACAATAGTGAAGTGAACAATGACATGTAGTGCCCTGGTATGTATGTCTATATACACAGCATGTAATCTATAACAATTTATATTGCTTTACGCTATATTAATAGTCTTTCCTATTTCATGTCATATATTGAATGGAATCAATTGTTTTGTCAACAAGTGATGAATAGGATAATTCAAAAGGAGTAGCCTCTCCCTATGCACGCCGATATTGGGCGTGCACTCATCAGTGCAAGGGCCGGGCAGGGTGTCAGCAAGTTTTGAACAGCAGGAAAGTATTCAAAGAAGCAGCCTTCCTATATAGCATTGATATGCTGCAGACAAGCAGGAATGTATAATATAAAACAGGGTGGTGCATGGTGCAGGGTATAATAACCAAAAAATCTTCATCACATGCATGTACAGGGGGTTGTTACCTGTACAGATAAGACATGCATGTAGCTAGGATTGGATCAAGGGGACTTTTTGATCATTAACGTATATACATCCTATCCATGTAAACTATATGAATTTACCTTCAATACCCTATACATGCATGCTATAGTCACCTGTGTGCATTAATTGATAGCACAGTGTTTACTTTAATTCAGTTCTATATAATAACCTGCTGACACCCTTTGCGCATGCATGCCAGTCCTCCCATTAATTAAAATGCATAAGTATATAGTTAAGAAGCTGCTCCTCCTTTTGAACCTTCCTGTGTTCATAGCTTGTCAATGCTTTTATCATCATGTATATGTGGTGCTGCGCCCATCAGTGATAGGAGATACTGGTATACTGCTTTGCATTGAACTGTCTTTGTTCATATACATGCTGACACACCCTGCATGCATGCATGCACACCCATCAGCATGCATATAGTATCATGTAGGAGTGGCTGCTCCTATTGAAACTTGCCAGTTCACAACTTGTTGACAAGACTGGCGGCGCATGTATTCAATTCCAGCACAATCAATATATGACATGTAGGAAATTGAATAGAAACAATTAAATTATTCTTTGCAACACATGTCTTTCTTGTTATATAAAAGAAGATTTGCCACTCATCAGCTGAGTGCACGCAGCTCTCTATAGCAGCTTAAGGAACTACTGAAATAGCTTATTGCAACCATCAGTGATGTCGAACCGAACAATTCTGCTCATTGCTTTAGGCATATATCTCTGTAAGCTCATTGACTATATCAGTATACTATGAGTGCATATTCATTACATATAGGTATTGAAGTATCAGTTGGTACTTATGTTGTATCTATACAGGACAAAATAGGTGAGGCCATTATACATGCATGACACAGTAATGTATATGCATGCATGTCACGACAAATGATACAGTGCACGATGGACTCTCATTATTCAGGCCCTTTCAAATGCAATCACCCGCTATAATGACACCTCCTTCAGGCATGATCAAATTGCACAATTTATACTATAACTCCATAGAAAACTTTCCCTGTAATTTGACCATACCACAGTAATCAGCTGCGATAGCTTGATTTTGACCGAAATGTATAAGAGTGGTTAGAATATATACATGTATAGATCGTGATGATGATGATGATGTGTCATGGTATACTCCTGAGGCTGTAGAACTACAGGGTGGAGCTGTCCAGGCTCAAAACTACTGTGAAGACCAGTACCCCAGGTGTAATCGGCGTTGTCAACGGCAGAAAAAATGTGCCAATGAACGGTACACAACTGACTACTACGCTTGCATTAGAGTTTGCAGGGCACACTGTGATTCGGAGCGTGATCGGTGTTATAGATCTAACCAGATCATCTAGATGCAGATCGCCGCCCCCACTTGGAGTCTAACTTGAAACCATGAAGCATGCATCTGTAAAACTTAACAAAACTGTAGTATTAGTATTTAGTTTCATTGTAGATCTAGTTTATATTCATATGCAGGTTCTTTAAAATTGAGATCATTAGTACAGTACCAATCCATAAATTAATTTGCATGCCTGCACTGTGCTGCACTGTGCATGTACTTCAGAAAGAGGGTATATATATATACCCTCACTGTATGACAGGTAGATGCATTTGCACCTACATGTGCATGGGGAGATGCCAGCACGTATGCATGGGGAGAGGCCGTATACAATATATTGAATTGCTGCATGAGCACTAGCAAATGTACACCAGCTCGAATATTGGCTTGTCATTTACTTCTTCATTGTCCTGGGTATATAGTTCAGGCCAAACAAATTAAAATATATTAATATATTATAATGCATTGTATGCATTGTGAGTTTATGAAATGCCACACCCCTCAAGGAGGCGTGGCTGGTTGATAAAGTTAAAAATTTCATCATGGCAGGTTGTTGGAAGTTGTGGGGAGCAATAGGAGCTGCCACAGCAGGTATTGTGCTCACTGGAGTCTACTACTATTCGTTTAGGAGAGGTTTTATCACTGCTGGGCGTTCACGAAGCAGGGGTACGAGAGATGATCTCATCAAAAGTGCAGAGGCGAAATATCTCATTGAACACAACGTGGAGGACCCAGTGTTGAAGAGACTCCGTGAATACACCTTTACCTTGATTAATGGCAGAATGGCCACACCAGCTGAAGAGGGTAAATTATTGACTGTACTGTGTAGAGCCATTGGTGCCCGGAAGGTGATTGATATAGGTGTATTCACTGGATGTAGTGCGTATGCAATGGCTCTGGGTCTGCCTGCTGACGGGAAAGTCATCGCATGTGATGTGAACTTGGAGGATGCAATGCGAGGCCAGCCATACTGGGAGGAAGGAGGCGTGGCAACCAAGATTGACCTACGAATTAAACCGGCAGCCGAAACCCTTCAGGAGCTTGTTGATAACGGTGAAGATGGATCGTATGATTTGGTATTTATAGATGCTGATAAAGATTCCTACCCAGTCTACTATAAATATGCACTAGAGCTGTTACGTACTGGGGGACTGGTTGTGGTTGATAATGCATTAGGGTATGGTGCTCCACGTTATGTCTATAATGCTGATAATAAGGACGTAGGAGTCGAAATGATACGCTCACTGAATCGCACGATGAAGGAAGATGGCAGGATAGAGTACGTACTGTTGAATATATCATCAGGGGTTGGGATCGGGTGTAAGAAATAGCTAAAAAAAATTTAATGGAGCTGATTTAACTTCTGTTCTTTTGGTTTTAATGGTGATTGCTGAAACAATTTAACATTGTCATCTTTATTGTTCAGTATGAGGGCTAGCAGCAAGTCCAGATAAGCATGCATTGATTTAGCAGAGACATCTCAATAGCATGCAATTATTGAAGGCGTGGCTGGCGGTTGCATCATAAAAAAAAAAAAAAGAAACTACAATAGATCTAATAATTATTTGGTGAAAACATGGCAGGTAGTTGGAAGTTTTGGGGAGCTGTAGGAGCCGCCACAGCAGGTATTGTACTCACTGGAGTCTACTGTTATTCGTTTAGGAGAGGTTTTAACAGCGCTAGACGTTTACAAAACCAGAGAGGCAAGAGTTACAACCGCATCGATAGTGCGGAGGCTAAATATCTCATTGAACATAACGTAGAGGATCCAGTGTTGAAGAGACTCCGTGAGTACACCCTTACCCTGACTGAGGGGGGAATGGTCACACCAGCTGAAGAGGGTAAACTATTGACTGTACTGTGTAGAGCCATTGGTGCCCGGAAGGTGATTGATGTAGGTGTATTCACTGGATGTAGTGCGTATGCAATGGCTCTGGGTCTGCCTGCTGACGGGAAAGTCATCGCATGTGATGTGAACTTGGAGGATGCAATGCGAGGCCAGCCATACTGGGAGGAAGGAGGCGTGGCAACCAAGATTGACCTACGAATTAAACCGGCAGCCGAAACCCTTCAGGAGCTTGTTGATAACGGTGAAGATGGATCGTATGATTTGGTATTTATAGATGCTGATAAAGATTCCTACCCAGTCTACTATAAATATGCACTAGAGCTGTTACGTACTGGGGGACTGGTTGTGGTTGATAATGCATTAGGGTATGGCACTAGTTATCCTTACGATACTAACAACAAGAGCATTGGCGTCGAAATGATACGATCACTGAATTGCACAATGAAGGAAGATGGCAGGATAGACTACGTACTGTTGAATATCGGAGAAGGATTGGGAATTGGATATAAGAAATAGCAGTGACCAGTGCTGGGCTCGGCCTCTCCCTTTAGCTGTGATAATTTTGGACGGACTGGACTAATTCCTTTACATTATCATTTCCTTTGATCATTTTTGTTTTTAATTAAACTAGCATAGCTAAGTGTGTTTGGTGTAGATCTATAGTCACCGTATGGATCGCATAGATCGAGCTACACAACAAAAAACCATCAAAGACATAAATCCACTGTACATGTAGACGACATAGATGATGTAAACTACTACTACTACTACTATCTGAAATGGGCGGTTCCTTTATTGCCACACCCTTTGATTATTGATGCGCATGCATACAGCATGGAGGACAAGTCTTTCTTGGCTTTCGTAGGATTAGGAGCTGCTGCCACCATTGGTCTGGCCTCAGTTGGTGTCTATTATATCGGTTACAGAAGAGGTCGACTAGCACGAGGAACTGCCAATGCTCTTCGCATGAAAACATACGAGAACCCCGAAGACCCCCTATGCAGGTACATCCTCTCACACAACGTGGAGGACCCAGTGTTGAAGAGACTCCGCGAGCATACCCTTACCTTGATCAATGGCAGAATGGTCACACCAGCTGAAGAGGGTAAGCTATTGACTGTATTGTGTAGAGCCATTGGTGCCCGGAAGGTGATTGACATAGGTGTATTCACTGGATGTAGTGCGTATGCAATGGCTCTGGGTCTGCCTGCTGACGGGAAAGTCGTTGCATGTGATGTGAACTTGGAGGATGCAATGCGAGGCCAGCCATATTGGGAGGAAGGGGGCGTGGCAACCAAGATCGACCTACGTATTGGCTTCGCCACTGACACTTTACAAGCTCTAATCGACAACGGTGAAGAAGGTTCCTATGATATGGTATTCCTGGACGCAGACAAGCCCAACTATCCCCTATACTATAGTCATGGTATCAAGCTCCTGCGTACGGGAGGTCTAGTCATAGTAGACAATGCTCTTTACACTAGCACTGGTAATGTGCTCGATCCGAGATTCACTAACGAGGCTACTGAAGCCATTAGAGCCCTAAATAAGGCAATGAGGGACGATGAACGGTTGGAGTATGTGTTGTTGGGCATTGTTGAAGGGGTCGGTGTAGGAATCAAGCTATGATAAATTTTAATATTAACATTATTGGTGATTAATTATGATTTTTTTTTGCGCAATTTCATAAAATAAATGCTCTCTATCAATGCATAATTTGATTGGCAACACAAAATTTTGATTACGACAAAGACATGCAATTATTATTCCTCATTAATCTAATCAGGAATGGCCTAGACCCACTTATATATTATATACAAGTGGTTGGTGGCTTACAGATATGACGCAAGATCATTTTATATGCATTTATATAACTTACTGTAATTAACTAATCGCTCAGCAGATACACATAGCAACAAATGAAACATTATGCACAATGTATATACACTGATGACTGTTCATTTTCGATATGCCATAATATACAAAGCAGGAGCTTTGCTGCTGAGATTATTGAATTACTTCATCGTATATGTATAGTAATACGTAGAGCTAATCAGTAGCCAAATCCATCACACTGGCTCTGCCCCCTTACTATGAATTAAATAGGCGTGGCTCAGTTGATCTGGCTCAGTTGAATCCATATAAGGAAATGACTGGATGTTCCTGTAATATTATTTATTTAACTAAAATTAAATAGGCGTGGCTCAGTTGATCTGGCTCAGTTGAATCCATATAAGGAAATGACTGGATGTTCCTGTAATATTATTTATTTATTAACTAAAATTATTTTTTTAATGGGAGATTAATAATAACTGAACTTTTTCAATAATATCTTTGTACATGTGTGTACTGTAGTTCACTAGAGTTGGATTTGTGGCATTGCCTGAGCCCTAAAGAAGCCATATCAATAACTTCTATGTGACCATTATGACTTGCTCAATGTAATGCTGTCAGTCCTTCACTATCTTGAATGTTTGGGTCTGCTTTTACCTGAAGAAGCATATCAATAATCTCTGAGTAACATGGGTAACCATGTATACAAACCATATGGATGTCAAGTTCAGTAGATTGATAGTGAGTATTATCTGTTTAATATCTCAGTGATAACCATCGGTTAACACCAATAACCTGTTATCAAATATTTAAAAAAAACCCAAAGATTTAAGTCAGATTTTACATTTAAAGTTGTTTGATAGTACAGTTTCAGAGCTGTCAAATGGCCCTGAAACCCAAAAAACCACACTCATTTTTACTATGAAAGTTGCTAATGCACTTTCAGATCATGCTTAAACCCATCATGCATGCTCCTGTAACAGAAGATGCGCCTAACAACGCAGTGTACATTGTAGAAAGAATTTATGTTTTGAAAAAAAAGCATAACACAATAATGCATCTTAAATCATTGCTTCAGCTGTAAAGAATCAATAATGTTAATGATTATTATGTTATAAAGGCCTAAAACAAAAGCTACATGTGTGCATCATAAATCAGTTAATTCGTTGTTGCTCTTTTCACAACTTGAAAGTTAGTCCTGAATGATGTACTCTTGGCAACGTTTACCACCCCTTCGTCTTTTACCACCTCTTCGACCTTTACCACCCCTTCGACCTTTACCGCCCCTTCGTCTTTTACCAGGAGGCATTTTCAACATGGCCAAATTCACACTATCCAGTGCTCCCGCCGCAGCCCCAAAGACACCAGCAGCGTATCCCGAACCAACTGGAAACTCATGTTGCTCGAAATCACTGGGTTTGCCTCCATGGATATAAACTTCCTTGGTTCCTTTATTTGTTCCAAAGTACATTCCCTTCACGATCTTGGTTGGCCAATCTGTGCTTTCCCCGTAGTATATTATAATACGGGTTACAATAGTGCCTGCATCAAACGAGAGGGTAGCAGGAGTTCCGGTGTCCTTAAGGGTGCCAGCATCTTGTGTTTGGCCATTATTTAATGTGATCCGTAGCCCCTTGATATCCTCGTTATTACGATACACTACCAGGGTCTTCAGGAGCGCATCAGGGTTCTGTAAGGCGAAGTCAGTTCCACCGTAACCTCCTGCAGCTAGGTTAGTAATGTATATGTTGGTATCGATATAAGGATTTGGGTATACATCCTTTGCAGATACAAAACCAATGGCAAAGGCAGCAAAATAAACTAAAAGCAGTTGCATCTCGGAAATGCTTCGTATCAAAACTTGAAATGTGACTGATCACTCAATCAGTAATCAAATCGTATGTCACCAAGACGCAGGTATAATCCTTTATATATACTTTCCCCCCCCCCCTTTAACTGGCTCCGACACACATGCAGTGGGCCACTATAATATATGTATACTGTACTCACATACTGAATGTATGCTAGCATAATAATTAAGCATGAATAGATAGGTTATCAGTACACATTATTACTAACTACCATGAATTATAACGAATACAAATAACACACGCTTAACCAATTGTAGTATTTGATGGCTAATAACCATGCATTATTACTCCTTTAGACCACTAATAACCTACTGTACTCTCAATGAAAACAAATAACTTATTGTATTCTCAATGAGTACAAATAACCTATTGTGACCTAACAATAAAGCAGTAACAATCAGAGTACAAAAATAGTTGGACTCAGTACACTACATTGTCACCTTTATATGCTTATGAAATAAAAAAAATGCTTTAACAAATTTTCGCACCTTGAATGTTTTTGCTTAAGCTGCAGTGACTATAGCAGGAGAGGGCTATGCATATAAACCAACAGCAGACAACCCATGACCCACAGTACTTCATGGCATTATCATGACATTTATTAATTTTTAAAAAAATATTAATTTTTAAATTATATTAAGATGATAACGTATTGACTACTATCCTATACTGTGCATTAATTGCAAAATTTGCAGGATAGTAGTTAAAGTTATCGTCTTTCTTGCCCCCTCATACATGTACCAGCCCTGCTTGTTTCATTTACTTTTCTTAAGGCCTGTGCTTCCTACATTCTGTTTTTTTTTATTTATCTTGTTTCAAATACTTTTTTACCCCTACCACACAGGGTATACTGTAGTTAAACTGTTTGTTAGTTAGCAGTTATAAAGCTCAGTTAATTAGCTAACAACGATTTCAATTAACTAGCTAAATTGTGTACCAAGCTTTGCAATGATTACCATAAACCATAGTGATACACAAATTCACACATTGAGTGATATACACGTACACATATCCATGCAGCTCCAGTTTTTAAACAATCAATTCAAAAATGATTGAGATTTTGAAAAAAAAAAAAGCAATTTATGCACTTGAAAAACTTCTCACTTTTAAGCACTTGGTCTTTTTTTTCGCAATACAGTTAATTAATTAATATTAATAATAATTATGTATTAATTGTACATGTACAGTATAGTACATACTCATTTGTACTATATAGAAGCCATAGAGATCAAAGGCACTGCGATCGGTTTATATCGCTTGTATCATGGATACATGTGTATATTGTACTGTACATATTATATTGTACACTAATAACAAAGACCAATTAGCAAAGTACATATTAGAAGCATAATCTTACCTCAGTTTTGTCCTATAAAGTACTTAAATTAAGCCCGAATTCCATTAATTGCCAATATTAAGTTGCATATGTGACTCTGTAAGTCTTGGAGTGATATTAATTAATGTCTTTAACCTAGCTTGCTTCTTTATAGCTGGACATATTAATGGGGTTAACATCCTCACCACGCCCATTAATAATCAATTTAAGATCTAAATACGTAGTCAAGAATAAGATTGAATCCAGCTGATTATATACTGCAGCATACATTTTCTTTATTGGCAGTCCAGTTGTCTTCCTTAAGGAGCAGGGCTTAATTGTAATAGTATTTTATACGTGTAGGATAACAGTATAAATACTTATATATGTCCAATTACAATAATACTCTACTAAATCAGTTTTAATTATTAAACTTATATTGATACAATTATGTATACTTTTTAAACAGACAATAATAATTTATACTTAAAAAAAACAACCAAAAAAAAAGAAACAATAATAATTATCAAAAATACTGTGATTGAACTAAAAAATGGATACAGAATATTAATTTTAAAAAAGCATAATGTATTAATAATTCACCATTTTGTAATACTTAATTAGCATAAAAGTGAAGGAGAGAAATTTATTTAAAAGCTATAATATAATTATAATCATGTTAAAAATTCTTCTATATTCTTGGAAGGAGAGAATAAAAAAGATTCCTTGTTTATTTTTCCTATTGCTTTAAGAAGCCTTCGTTCGAATACGAAAACCCTTTGAAATGCGTTTGGTCGATTGACATCATAAGGCGGTTGTCACACGGAGTTAGAATGGCGTCTTGGAATGTAAAATCATCGTCAAAGTTACTAACGTCACCTTTGGATTTCTGAAATAAGAACAAAAATTATATTTCACAAGTGTGTCTACATGCATAAAGCCATTGTAAATACACGTAATTGTTTCCTTTTGAAGTTCCTTTTTACAAAAAAAGAGGTTCTACAGTGACCAATACTCACCACCAATGGCACCTTCCTCACATTATTTCTTTGCCCATTGACTTGTCTTCCCCCCCCCCATTCCACCTCTTCCTTTGACCCTTGATGTCATTCCTAGGTGATGTTATGTTTAACTTACCACTTTAGGTTTAAAAGGTGGTTCAATCTGTCCACTCTCCAGTCTGTCCCAGTCAATGGAGGCAAAGAACTGGTGTGATCTGATGGGGGAGGTGTCCTCGGTACAACCCAACCTATTACTGGGCTCCTTCTCTAATAACTATACAGATGGAATGAATGAATGAATATAACAATATAGATAAACTAACATTAAGCTAACAGTGCTAGTTACTCTTGCTACATCCTCTATCACTCCATTCCTCAAGGCCTCATTCCTGTTCCTTGCCCACATTCCCACTCTTTAATCCACATTTTAATTCCATCCTCATTCCCATTCTTTAATTCACATTCCAATTTCCCTTCCCTCATTCCCATTCCTCAATCCACATTCCCATTCCTTACCCTGGTAATGTAATCCGATGTGCTGGGAGTGACGTGGGAAGGAAAGGGAACACGGGAATTACAAATAGATCTGAACAGCTCTTCCTCGTCATCTCCGCTAAATGGGGACTGCCCCGTAATCATCTCGTATGATAACACGCCCAACGACCAGAAATCAACCGAGTG
>JAYJLX010046025.1:0-12836 GCA_036873525.1 Chalinula nematifera | reverse complement strand
TACTACTATATGTGTATACGAACAGTTATAAGTTGAGTGTCCTACTCTTTTCCATACAAATTTGTTTTAATTATTTTTGAAAAAATTCAAATATTTCGAGGCGTGACCACTGATTGCTGGACATGTTTGGAAAAGTGCTCAGCACAAGCAAAAACGCTTTTAATAAAAATAAGCTTTTAATAAAAATAAGCTTAAAAGCAGCTTCAAGCACTTCAAAAGAAGTGCTTAAAGTGCTTTCAAGCACAAGCTATCAAGTCATTGCCCCATGTCTGGTTACAATGGACTTTTGAAAGTGAATGGAACTTATCACAGCGATCTTCAAAGTGTGGAAGGCAGTTTACACATTTCCTTTTACAGGTACAGGACACACATCGCCCTTTTCTGCTACCACTACAGCATCTCGATCCTGCTGCCATTTAATTTTTTTTTCTTTTTTTTAAATCATACTTTTATTGCTTACAAAACAAGCTAACTCAAGGACTTCCAATCACAGTAAGCGTGGAAAAAAATGTGGCTGCACTGCACCATAATTATTGAGTACAGTACAGTAATTATCGAGTAACAACAATAGTACTTTATCCAGCTGCTACAGGCTTGATAATATAGCAGCTGTTGAGTCCCCTTTTTGCCCTCTTGACATTAACAAATATTCTTTAGCAATAACAGCAACAATAACAGCAATGAAATACAATTGAATATGAGCAAAAATGAGAGAGAGCAACAAAATGAAAATACAAGGATATATATAGGAAATTGAAATCATATATTACTTTCAATTAATATACATAGATGACTAATCATCAAAAATATAACTATTAATGTCACTATGTATAGTCTCAACATATCCTGCAGGCCAAGACCAACTGGTGGTCTTTAATCACTATAGAGTATGTTGTGTGTTCAACAGTATAGTAATGATATGATTGGTATATAGATTTAGATGCGATTGCTATTGATTGGAGTACGATCGGATTCAATTGAAGTACATGTATGAGTGGCATCAATGGGACTAAGATCAGATTCGATAGAAGTACGAGTGGTATCAATGGGAGTACAATCAAACAGATTAATGGAGCAACAGGTCTTTTATAAATACCATGACTGGTTTTCACAGTAGCTACGCGTACAATACCATCATTACCTGGGTGTACATACACTACACGAGCCAAATGGGGACCAAATTCTCTTCTTGCAATACAACAATATCCCCTCGCTGGAGATTTTTTACAGAACTATGAACCTTTGCAATTTTTCGAAGTGACAACAAATATTCGTTGGACCAACGTGACCAAAAGTGTCGTACCCTGCTCTAAATTAAATGCCACCTTTTCAAGGTTGACACACTTTGGTATGAGGTTGAGGGATCTACCATAGACTCCAAAGGCTTTCCAATTAGAAAGTGGCCAGGAGTGACAGTGGTCAGAATCACCAGGGATGGGGGTTAAAGGTCTACTATTTAAGCAGGCTTCGACTTGTGCTAACAGAGTAGTGTACTATTCAAAGGTGCACTTTTGTTCGCCTATCACTCTCCGCAAGTGCAGCTTCATAGATTTCACAGCTGCTTCCCATAAACCTCCAAAATGCGGCGCTCTATCTGGAATGAACTTCCAATCTATACCCTCATTACAGCAAAACCTTGAAATCCTTCCCTTTAACTGCTCCTCTTTCAGGAAGGTCACCATTTCCTTGATTTCTCTGCTAGCCCCAACGAAATTAGTGCCATGATCACTCCCCTGCGTCAACCGTCCCCTGATACGAAGTAGTCCGAGAGTGTCAAGGTAAGGATCACAATGTGCCAGTAAACCTTTAGTGACAGGTTTTGAGTCTTTCAACATTGATATCTGTGAACCAAATGTTTCAGCCTGTGACATTCACAGCCAATAGTTCTCAGCTACTCCCAACTCATGTGGTGTCAGTGATTGACTTTGAGGCAACGATGGCACGATTGTCTTGTTTTCTCACAACACCTGGATATGAATCTCATGATCCATCCAGTAACGCGTTTCAGCTTAATAAACCAATCAACTGGAATCACTGGGATCAAATTGGAAATTGATACAGCTAGCAAAACTTCACTACAGGAAGCGCTATCATCTTCCTGATTTTCTAGGCTCCTTGGCCATGATGAAGTTGACTGTGCCAACCAAGGAGGACCCTCCACCATAAGGGGTGACTGACTAAATCAGCAGGCATAAGCCCACATGATGCACAGTCGGCTGGGTTTTCTTCACCCTTAATGTGTCTCCATCGATTACAAGGGATCAAATCAGTTATTGAGGCGACTCTCTTTCCCACAAACTGCTTCAGTTGCGTGGGAGTGCTGGCTAGCCAGTCTAATACTATGGCACTGTCGCACCAGGCATGTACAGAATCCATCGAGACCCCAAGAACATCCTTCACATGATGGAGTAATTGTGCCAACAACAAAGCACTACACAGTTCTAAACGAGGTACGGTATGGCGTTTCAATGGAGCTACCTGAGTCCTCGCCATTACTAGAGACACATGTATTACTCTCGGAATCGAATGTAAACTACTGCTGAGTACGCCCTTTCAGACGCATCTGAAAAACCATGTAATTCAGATGTACTAGGATAAAATTCAATTGGGTGGTAACACCATGGAACAGGTCGACTGGACAATTCACCGATCTGTGACCACCAGGTGGACCAAACTTTCTGAAGCTCCATTGGCACTAAGGCATCCCGATCGCTTCCAGACTCCCAAACACTTTGCAACAAAATCTTCATTTTTATAATGGCAGGAGCAAACCATCCAAGGATGTCATACATTTTAGCAATATCAGACACCAATGTCCTTTTAGTAAGGGTTTGTGGTGCCTTCGAATCCTACATCACGATTTTAAAGTAGTCTCCACTAGGATACCAACGTATACCTAGCGTATTGGTAAATTGTTCAGTTGAAGCGATTGAATGGGATGAGCAAGTACTTTCCTTGAGATCAGAGGGAAGTGATTTTATGATTCTTGGCTCGTTAGATGACCATTTACGAAGTACAAAAGCCCCCACGACAGAATAATTCATTGAGTTGTTGACACAACTCAATGGCTGTTTCAATACTATCTTCTCCCATCATCAACATAAAAACACTCATGAGCAGCTTTAGCTGCGAGTGGAAACTCTGATGAAAAATCATCAGCGTTTTGTTTAATGGCCATATTTGCTATGAAGGACAAAGCTGATATACCAAACGTTAGTCTCTTCATCCTGTAATCTGTGACTGGTTTATTTGGAGAATCACGCCAAATGAAGTGATGTAAGTCTCTGTTGAATGTGTAAGTTCGATCGCTCTATACATCTTACATCTGTGGTAAGAGCATACCGATGTATCCTAAAACGAAGCAAAATGTCAATCAACGGAGCGTGCATTGTGGGGCCAACTATCAATGTATCATTCAGTGCAACAACACCTGTTGTTGTTTTGGCAGATGTGTCGAAAACTGCTCACAGTTTTGTAGTGGTACTTGATTCTTTCTTCACAGCATGGACTGGGAGGTAGTACGCAGATTGATGATTCTTATACAAGTCAGCAACTGGAACTTCCTCCGCGTGATCTAGTTCTATGTACTCTTTCATGACGATATCAAGCTCCTGAAACTTGTTCTTGGAGTGGAGCGTACGTTCTAACCATAAAAATCGTCTGAGTGCCAAGGTTCGAGACTCGTCCAAAACCATCATAGGCATGTTAAGTCCAGTTAACAGTTTCACGCTCTGTTGCACACAAGATCTACTGATAAGATAAGAATTTACAAGCTGTGTCAACATGACACGATAAGCTTTAACATTGCGAGAGTACAATTTAGATTATGTAATCGTGTTATGCATACGTAAACGTCATTAATTACAAGCTAAAAACATGGACGAGTAGTGAAAAACTTTGAGCAAAAACACGGAGTTCAGGCGTGGTCTTAATCTAGCCATGTGGCTTTTTGCAGACTCCTAAGGTAACAAACTAAAAACTATCAATCGTGCCTTACAGTATTTAGTCTTGTTTTCGAGTTATTTACCGGACCGTCAAATTTGACTGGTCGCAAATAGTTGTTTTTACAATATAACTCCAAAACTATATGCGATACAAAAAGGCATGATTGATACATTTTACTAGCTTACCTAAGGACCCTGTAGAACCCCACAAGACCAGATTAAGACGACGTCTTGAACTCCGTATTTGTCATTTAAAGATGTCGGTCGACGAATCGTTGCGGTACTCTCGCATAGAAGAAGCTACGAGCGAGTTTTAACAAATTATAGGTTTGCTAAGCTTTAAACGTCTTGTTGCAACTTGCTAGATACATGTAACTCTGTGAGTTGCATGTCAAATGTTGTGAGATTGCAAAATCGTGCTCCATTTTCTCAATTTGGCTGCAAGTGGGCATGGTTTCGGGACTTAACTTACCTGTGATGGAATTCGGTTTGCGAGGAAGGGGCATGCGAAAACGCCCCAGTTTCAGTTCGGGTATAATACCTCTTGAAATGGTCATAGACTTGCTTTTCTTCAAGTGTCATAGTCAGCTCTTCACCTGTATGTTCTTCTATCTTCCAAAAACGACAGAGGAGGTCATTAGAAGACACTTTAGCTGAGCTGAAATTGAATATAACAGTGTGTGGACTTCTGTTGCTACTAACTGGGCCTGCCAATACCCATCCTAACTCAGTCTCAATTGCAGTGGGGGATCCTTCAATACCCATCCTTCTTAATATAACATACTATTTATTTCACCAGTCAATAATAGTTTATTAATTATACAATGAGTATAATAATAATAATACCGACATTTCGGCTGACTGGTGAAATAAATAGAATGTTATATTATGGATACTCCTGGTCATCATTATGGAATATCCATCCTTCTTCCGGGTAAAAATACCTTCACAAAAACATCCACTCCCAGGAGTACATCAATACGTCTTGAAATGTTAAACTCTGATAAGCCAACGTAATATATTCCAAGTGATTCCAAAGCTTGGTTTGATTATACACACTGTTGACTGGTAGATGACAAGTTACGCGTGGAACTGCAATGGCATCAACATTAAAGGTTTGTTCGACATTGAATGTCGAAGATACAAAAGGACGTCACTGGATGCAGTGTATCCTGGTGAGTCATACAAGCTATTCCTGAGATGGTAACCTTATGAGATGAACGAGAAATAGACAGAGAATGAGCTAGCCTATCCGCTGCAAAAGACATTAATGATCCAGAATCTAGGAGTGCTCTAGCCTTCCGGACACCAATCTGTGTGTGTACTAAAATACAACAGGTCATCAACAACACTTGGTTGGATCCCTGCGTAGGACATGAATCTCTACATACAGCAGAATCATAAGATTTTGAGGTAAGATGTGCAGACGAGACAATTGGGAAACTAACAGATGAATCGAATGAATTAGTACTCATAAAGGATGGTTCATTGTTGTGCAGTAAGGTGTGATGTGGCTTTTGACATTGTTTGCACCTACTACTGGACCCACACTGTCTAATGAAATGTCCCGATTTGAGACAATTCATACACAGGCCATTGTCCTTCACTATAGTCAACCTTTCAGAATGTGACAAGCTCTTAAACTTAAAGCAGGCATAAATTCAATGTCGTTTGCCACAGCAGACACAATTCTCAACACTCATTGGGGTATCATGTGTACTTGTTAATGATGTTATCACCTTGCTTTGATGGCCTTTGCTAAATTCAGAAGGTCGGCTCATCTTCTTTTGATTGGAGGAGGTCTCAGAAGCTTGAGCTCACAAGTCAATGAAACGCAAAATTTCATCGTAATGAGGCACACTTACTTAAGCCTGACTGTGTTTTTGCCACTCAAACATGGTTCCAGAGTCTAATTTCAACTCCAAAATGGAGGTCATAAAAAATGGCGAAGGCTCATACTTCATTGTCTTCAGAGACGTCAGGTGCTGCTGCGTTACATCGTGAAGCCGACGAAGCTCCCTTCCACTAGCCTCTTTCAAAGGAGGGACTTCCATAGTAGCACGCACTGAGTCTAATGAATCAGGAGGTGTCTATTGTATCAAGATTTTAAGAGCGCTATAGCTTCCTTGTAACACTCCCGTTTTACCTAGACCCACAATGATCAATTTTGTTTGGCCACCCTTTACTGATTGCTGTAGATATACTAGCTTTTCTTGATCAGATAGCGATGTTCGTTCATGGACAGAAACACAAAATTGTTCCCAAAAGGTACGCCATTATAGTATATCCCCATCAAACATTGGAACATCTAGTTTAGGTAACTTCACCCCTGTACTAACCCCAGAGGCTTTCCCAGCGCTACATGTGCCCAATTTATATACATCCATCCATATCACTATTCAACAAGTTACAACCTTCACTGCCATTTCAAACATTGTATGCTCCATCTCCTCTTTGATCTTGCTCAGCTCACCCTCTTCCGATGTAACCTTGTATAAACTGTGGTTTAATGTCGTAGAGCTCCTTCTTGATATCAGCCATCTCTTCTTGACATTGCTTCAGCAAACATCGATCATCTTCGGCAGGACTTTCAGACACTCCTTCGACTGCTTCCTCGATGGTCACGATCATTTTCTGTACACGTTTTAGCCTCCTGTACGTAGATGACCTTTCGATCTTCTTGATCCCTTGCTGTTAAACGTCCAAGATACACGAATAAATCGGCTATTCTTTTGTCATGTTTATTGAGCGTTTCTTGCTCTCTTCCCAAATCTCCTTCTTCTTCAATAATACATGTATCAATCATGGAGTAATGGTGCTGTTTAAATTCCCTGTCCAATGACTCAAGCTTACATACTAGCTGCTGAGCGTGATCATGGAGGAAAGTAGGATCTTCACCGTAAGTAATTGATAATGTTGTCATCTTGGAAGACAGCCTAGTGATCGACGCCGATACAACTCCTCTCTTTCTGCGAAGCTGGGCCAACTCCAGTTCAGTCATGCTTGTGGCAAACAATGAATGGAGAAGACCTTGAATGAAACGAGGGCTGTTACAAATCACGGGACCAAAAATTCAGCTCCTCTCTATAGAGCTCACCCCAACAAAAAGCCAATGATATGCGATTAATCTTCGTTTGGTGGTGTATCAATATAATCAATACTGTATCCGGCTCAGTGGAGCAAAAATATGCTAAGTCCCCTTTTTGCCCTCTTGAAATTAACAAAATATTCTTTAGCAATAACAATGAAATACAATTGAATATGAGCAAAAATGAGAGAGACGAGCAACAAAACGGAAATTGAAATCATACATTACATTAATTGACTTTCAATTAATTTAATTATATAGATGACTAATCATCAAAAATATAACTATTAATGTCACTAGGTATAGTCTCAACAGCAGCCATTACATTTTACAGTACTTTGACAGTAGTTTTGACAGTACTTTGTAAAGTAATCATGGTGCAGCCACTTTTTATCAATGCAAACTGTAAGTTGTAGATCACAAACTAACCAATTGATTGTAAAACTTTGTAATCATATATTTTGGTTGTCAGTTTTTGATGATGTACAGGAAATGAAGAATCACCATGAGTTGATCCAATAGATCTTTCCTAAAAATGCAATAAAAAAGCTTACAACAAAGAATTGGGTGAACTAAATACATGTAACAATCCATATATAATTTTAAATGTCTTTTTAAAAATTCATTAATATTAAGACATTCGCAGACGACTTAATACCTGATACTGCCTCAAAATGGTCGAAATTATTTCCAACATTGAACAGTCAGTTAAATATTTTTTTTTCCTAAGATATAAGAATAATAGTGAAGAATGAAGCTTACTTAAACAAGCAATGAGTTTAAAAACTGCTATCTCAGCTCAAGTGACTCAAATCTGGATCAACTTCAAACAAATACAAAATTGACTTCGAGCAGCGATTAGGCAAAAATTTTTTGCGCTACTTTGATGAAGCCAAAGTACTATTTGTGAGGTGCTTTTAACCCTACCTACATGTAAAACCTATTAGCTGTTGCCAAGCTTAGAATTTATACATTATGCATTGAAAAAAAACGGGTGCACAGCACCATAATTACCTTACAAAGTATTGTCAAAGTACTGCAAAGATATGACAGCTGCTGCAATGTTAAGGATGTAGTAATATCTTTGGTATAACTGATAGAAGAAACATTCATACGAAGCCCATTTATCTGTTACTGTCAGTCAATACCAACTACAGTACTGGCCAAAAAAACTACCCGTTTCGTTTTTAAAAACGATGGTTTTTACGATGGAACGAAGATTGAACAAGGGTCCCCCTTTTTATTATAGTATACCCAGCTGTCATAATTCTTTGTTGCAACTTTTATTCTTCAATATAGTGTAGTTGCAACAGAGAATTATGACAGCTGGATATACTACACTAAAAAGGGGGACCACCGGTCAGTCTTTGTTCCATCGTAAAAATGTCGTTTTTTAAAAACGAAACGGGTAGTTTTTTTTGGCCACTACTATAAATAAAAAATGTTCATTTAGTTGAGTTTGGAAGAACACGAATGGCCATTTTTCCCCATAATAATTCACTGTACAGTGCAAAATCACAGCTAAATAGCTACTAAGTGGCTACTGTTCACCTACATGTACTTAGGGTATTTATAACCTTGATAGTGTTAATACCTTGTAATCACCTTTCAACATGGCAGTAATTACCTTCAGGTAGTATGATTCTTTGCCTCTTGTATTGCAAATACATTGCTAATTCACAACTTCCCTACAATAGCCTAGTCTACACAAGAAGAGGGTCATATTGTATAACCTTTGAAACCTCAGTACCACCATACTATTGCTTCATAGCTATGGTACTACTCTTTTCTACTGCTAAGTACTGCCCTACTCTACCTTGGAAGTACTTAAAAGTTGCCGTTGTGTTATTTATTTCATAGTACAAAACAGTGGCACTACAATTATACTACCCAGCTGAGTGATAAAACAGTAATGAAAAACAACTTGTATAACCATATGCTACGAATATGAAACCAACATGGGACGGCAACTTTTTTGTGAGGACGACTGTATGTACCATGGTGCTAACCACTGTACATCATTCATATCCAACTCAACATTTTAGCCTCTATGTAACAGTATACTATAATTATAGTTATTTTGTGCACACAAAAAAACATGAGTGGTTGCAGCTGGAGAACTGCAACATCAATAAGATATTTTAATTGCCGCTCAAGAGAGCCTAAAGCACTGCCAAAGTTATACTGCAGGCCAAAAAAAAGTTGAGGACTAGAAACAGCAATAGTGTGTTTACACAATTGTTGTTTTACAATTAGTTTAGTATTGCACGCTGCTACTTAGTGTAACAGCTTTCATCCACGAATATATATAAGTAGTATCTAAAGGTAGTACTGGGCAATAGTACTACTATCACTATCACGATCGATAGTTGAAAATATATCACGATATGAATAGTATCACGATAGTTGTACATTGTGTAGAATCTTTATCTTCATACAAATTCTGGTTTAACAGAAATTTTTTTGTCTACTTTAAACATTGTTAAATATCTTGTAGTTGTGGTCCAGCTATTAAATTAGTGTTTACATAACCACACAAGTGTTAATTAATTAAGATAAAATTTGTTTACACCTGGATTTTCTTAAATTGCGCATGCGCAAAATCACATGATTTAATCGTGATAGTAAACAACAGCACTATCGTGATACGATAGTTACAAAAACTATCACGATATGAATACTATCGATACTATCGCCCAGCTCTATCTAAAGGTGTTCCCCCCGTTTATTATAGTATATTTAGTTGTCATACTTCTCTGTTGCAAGTCTTATTCTTCAATATAGTATAGCTGCAACAGAGAATCACAATAGCTGAATATACTACACTAAGAAGGGGGACCACCATTCAATCTTCACTCCATCATAAAAAACGGTCGTCCTTAAAAACGAAACGTTAAGTTTTTTTGTTCAGTACTGTAACTAATCAATAACAGCAAATAATGACAGCTGAATACAAGATAAAATTAGGAGGAATATAAATGTAGTAAAATCGTTTTTGCTGCAGCAAAGTCCAAATTTTCTCTGGTACAGTAGTGGCCAAAAAAAAGTTTATGTTTCGTTTTTAAAAACAACTGTTTTTACGATGGAACGAAGATTGAACGGTGGTCCCCCTTTTTAGTATAGTGTATCCAGCTGTCATAATTCTCTGTTGCAGCTATACTATATTGAAGAATAAAAGAATTATGACAGCTGAATATACGTGTGTACTATACTAAAAAGGGGGACCACCGTTCAATCTTCGTTCCAGCGTAAAAAGTCGTTTTTAAAAACAAAACGTTAACCACTACTGTAGTTACCGAATTAAGTAGCCTGTCTTAGCAATTTGATTAATTGTTTTACTGATCAGTGTTTGAGTTAAACAATGCCCCTTGAACATATACAGTATAGCGCTACAAAAACCAAAGTAGCTACTGATTAGCTACTGTTAACCTACATGTACTTAGGTAATTTACACATTCTACTACGCAAAATATTTTATTATTGCCCTTCAATATGGCTGCAGTAGACAATAACTACCTTCAAATAGCAAGACTCTTTCCACTTGTATTCTAAATACTCTGTAGTTAATTTTTAAGTTTCACTATTAGAACCATGCCCATGTAACAAGAGGCTCCTATTGTGAGCTTTCCAACCAAAATGTGCTATCATACTGATACTATATACATGTATTACAAACTACTCTATTGCTAGTACTCTACTCTATTGTAATGCACTACGCTAATAAACTTTGGAAGTACTTCAGTGCTATGGTGAAAACTACTTTGCACTACTCATACCCTTCTCTAACTTTACTTAGCTTACTTTACTGCACCATAAATTTATTCGCACCACCAAAATTAGATCTTGGCCTATTTCCAATGATTAAACTGAATTTAAATTAAACTGCTTTCAAGATAAGCCACACATTTAACTACTAATATTATACATAACAAGCAAATGGGAATAACAAACATGTGCAAAAGGCGCAGTCTAACAGGATTGTGGCCAACAACACTGTTATCCATCAGAATCAGAGTATGCAAATGTAGCTCACAAACACATTTTAAGATTTTAAAAAACTACCCGGTAATATCAAGTAAAAGAACTTGGCTACATAGAAACAGTACCAAATTTTCTGCACAAAGTGTTTCGCAAATGAAAGACCTTATAAAGTGGATGAATGCAATAATTCTCTTTAAGTATGCCAATCAAGTATCAGATGCCTGCATGCTAAACATGCTCCCCACTGGCTTAAGGAACATCAGCTGGTTAGGTACACTCTTACGCACTTTTCTCATGAACTGGACTTAGAAGTACAAGATTTTTTTATATGCTACACGTTGAACATTCCTTTCTGATAATTCTGCATCATACTCAAACAGTAGAAATAAAAGAATACCAGCTTGTACAATATTAATTTACCTTGAAAGCCATGTACTAAAGTTTGAGGATTGATTATAAAAAGTTTTTGCACTCGGTTTTTCGGCAACATAAATTCCTACCCTAGCACTATTAGGGCTGGGCGATAATATCGATAGTGCGATAATCATGATAATATTTTACTATCACAATCACGATACAATTTGTCTCCACTATTGAATGTTCCACAGGGTTGTGCACATGCATAATTACATAAGTGGTAGCAATTTTTGCAGCTGTTCAAATTGAAGTATGGCTATAAGCACTAGGCAGAATTCAGGGCCCAGTTCTTCTGATAAAATCATTAATGGTGCCGTTAGTGAAGTTTGGAAGTATGTTTTCCTGCTGTTGATGGTAAGAATTAACAAATATTTATGTGCATCTGAAATAGGGTATACTACTATCGCGATACTATCAATATCGGTACTATTTTGTAACTATTCATCATGATAGTGGTAGTAGTACTATCGCCCAGTACTAAGCACAATACCAACATTCATGATCACTTTACTTTAAATATCTGTGATACATGATAGTAAGTTTGTTGACTAGGTATTTGATGTAGAAATTCTATGTTTCAAAGGAGTTTTGAAAAAATGGCATAAATTTAAACACAGAATTTTGACACTTCTGATACAGAGGAGACTGTTACGTGTCATCGATTTCCCAACGTGATATTGTTCCATTTTGAAAGACCCATATAAGGTCATATGATCAATGATGCATATCACTCAAGCTCAGAAGCATCAAAGTTTACCGTTTAAATTTATGCCATACTTTCAATACTTTTATACATTATAAAATAATTGACATGAAGCGCCGCCTTCTCCGTAAACATTCACACATCAAGTGTCCACTGAGATTTTGTAGTACCAACAAAGTGCTTAGTCTGAAACATAATTGCATTTTAGGTATACAAATGGGCAAGCAGACTGAAATGGCTGAGTAGTTTGAGTGCAAAAGCAAAAAGCATCATGTGTCATGCAATAATGGTGCAAAAAAAGGGAAACTAAATAGCATTTATGACTAGCAAACAATCAAACTATGCCATTTCTCTTAAGCTAATAGATATGGAAAGTTCTTCAGTACATGTGTGTCACCAAAAAAAAACAAAACTTAAGGAAAAAATGCTGGAATTCTATTATTATTATTATTATTATCAATAATTTTCCAGGCTACAATTAAGTGTACAAAAGAATAGCTGGAATAAAAATAAAAGCAAGGAAAAAAAACAAAAATTGAAGCCCGAGAGCAATACCGCCAGGATCCGACAGCAGACAGCAAATAAATTACATGAGCACAAGTATATAGTAAAATGAATTAAAAATTATGAATTAATCAACAATTACATGAATGAAGGAATTCACTGTACACATGATTGACAAGGGCATGAAAAACTAAAAGAG
>JAYJLX010046014.1:0-12837 GCA_036873525.1 Chalinula nematifera | reverse complement strand
AAACAGGAAGAAGATGGCTGCCTTAAATTTTTTGCAACTTTCAACTGCTGTATTTCAAGAAAGCAAGCAAATATCAAGAAAATAAGTTGATTTGCAATGTTTCCTATATGTATGCTACTGATACTAGAAGTTTCAAAAATTTGAAAAAATGATTTCAGTTACCCTTTAATAACCAGTATAAATCCCATCAGCCCCACCCCCTATATACAATCAATCAGCCCCACCCCCTATATACAATCAGATCATGGATGTGTGAAGCATACCATTCCTTTCTTTGATGGCAGCTCTATAACCTTATCAACCACCTGTTGCCAGAAACGAGTAACCTCGGGTAACGACCCAGGACACGTGAACTCAAGATACACTGTACATATCTAACAATGATGGAGACACAATACATAAGTATAGTCTTATTTAGGGGGTGTGGTCAATATAAAAGGGTGTGGCCTCACTAATGGTTACTTACAGTTGCAAAACAGAGTATGCTCTTTAAACTGAAATAAGTAAAATCTTTTTTCTAAACAAAAACAGAAAAGATTCAACTCCAACTAGTTAATGTATTTAAGACAAGTCGAACCAAACATAAAATACATGTATTCATGTTCACTCACGAGAGAATCAAAGGCATTTTTAACGTGACTCAAAAGACAATCCACAGCCTGGACACACCCCCCTGGGAACATATGAACGAGTACTTCACACTCTCTAGTAATGACCTCATCCAGTGGACCGTATATACTGGTACGTACTATAGCATCATGGAACTTATTCAGACTCATGGCACCCAGGAGAAGCCAACCAAGTACCTGTATATAATAATAGTCATGTGACTGTCATGTGACTGGGTGTGGCTGACTTGTAATGTATTGATGTAGTTTCCAATAAATGTACTGGCTGACGTTGAGTGTAGACCACGCCCCTTACCGGACGCACTATTACCATTGGAACTGAATATTAAAATAATCATATAATTATAATAAATAAACTCTCCCCACCCCTTTCATATGTATATACATGTATTATGGTACCTCTTATCTTCAAACCAGTTGAAGTCAACCATTGCATTCAATATTCTGTTCAGTAGGTTATGAGGGTGTTTAGTACGGCTGGTCCTTAGAGCTACCAATTGAGCTAACGTTAACTTCACTTGAATCGTAACCTAAGAAAGGAAGAGTGAGAGTGAATTAAAAGTTACATGATCTTGTATTAGAAACAATATTACCCAGGGATCTGCTGTTCGTGGTTGTCTGAGTGCCAGGTACTTCAGTGCTTCATCCATTGACTCTGTGAAGATCCTCTCTATTCCCTCAGCACTACTCACTATACTATCCATATTAATGGACTCCTGTTCCACCTACAAACACAGAGAGAAACAGATCATGAATACAAGTTAAGTTAGTTAATGGCTGCCGCCATGTTTACCCTTAGTGATGGTGTATATACTCGTTTATTCGGTACCAGATCATCAATATATCCCATATATACATACTCCCCCAGGAGGAGTAGGAATGTCTGGGTCAGGCTGGTCAGGTTCTGAGGGAGGAGAGTGGACTCGATAGACAGACCCAGGGAGAACTGCTCAATCAGCACTTTTAATATGTGTTTCTTGACTCCTTCACGACGCTAATAGAAGATACACAAATAAAAGCATATGCAATGGGAAGGGGGAGGGGCAGGGGCGGGGCATTATATACATCTTTTTTGAGTGTCTCAAGCATAATGTGATCCAGGTATAATTATTCATACTGACTCACCTTGTGTGTGTAAAGATGGAAGGCCTTGAACCACTCTGATATCAGCCTGAATAGCCCCCCAGTGGGAATGTAGATTAGCTGTAGGCTCTCTTCTAGAATATCAGGGAATTCTTGATATATGGCTGAAAGTGTTGCGGGGAGGATGTTCTGTGAGTTGTTAGTGTTCTTAGTGAAGGTCTGTGTAAGGAAAGATTGAAGTAAAACATCTCATAAGTATATGTGTAGTTTCGATTAAAAATTAGTTTTCATAGCTAAGTATGAATTTCTAATTTAGTGTAAGTATCGGAACATGGTAATGTATAAAATAGGTAATATGATGGTTTTACTAACAGTTGTGGAGAACTTCAGTAGTTGAATAATGATTTTCAAGAAATATTGAAATGTCTCGGGATCATAGAGAGTCTGAAAGAACAGATTATAACAATTATAAAATCATGTGACAGTCACATGACATCTGATTAGACCTTCTTCATATCAGTGTGTCTCAGTTTCTTGAGGAAGACCTCTAAATATGTGAGTTTAGTGAACTGATTGGCCATGGATTCCGGTATCTTCTCCAAGTAACAGGATAAGTTGACCATCGAATGGGAGGTGACCTCATACGAGAAATGGGAGGAGCTACAAGCATCCTACAACAATAACCATGTAAATAATTTCAACAATTATATTACTAATTATGTATTTGTATCCTTATACTATACCTCAAGGAAATATTCAAATAATGAAGCCAGCGTGAGGTCATCATCCTCCTCTTCCTCGGGTTTATCTTCATCAACGGGCGTGTTCAGGCACGTTGCTATGGCTTTAAACACCACCTCCCTCAACTCTACATAAATACAATTCTATTTAAAGCACATCTTTATTTTATAACTAACAAAGCAGAATACATGGTTTTAGTTATAATAATTACCAAATCAATATACCCAATATAACTAACCATCATGATTATGGCGTAGTAGATATATGAACATCCTTCTCTCAGCGAACTGTGTCAGTATAGTTAACAAGAACTGCTTAGCAATAGACATACCAGAACCAGGGGGTGGGTCATTGGGACTATAGTAATAATGCAGAGGATGATCATGTGATAGTCATGTGACAAGTCATGTGATTTATACTGATTTATACCTGCTCTCCTGCCAGTAAAAGTTACCAGGTATAACAACCCTAATATAGTAATAGAGTGAATATAATTGAATCTATATTATTATTATTATATAGTCTACCTTGATATACATGGTATAATTCTGGTTACTAGATACGTTGATACCAGGTTAGGTGCATGATGGGTGCATGTACCCAAACACAGTACACACAGTGCTACTACATCCTCTGAATATATCTCCAATGGGCTATTACACAGCTGACATTGATCGTGGGAATGGATGTCTATAGGAGCTTGTTGATCAAAGGAGAACCCACTAGCAAATGAACTTGAGAAGCTGGCAATGGAATTAGTGTGAAGAACCCGTGGGCGGGTTGAGGTGGCATCGCTAATGGTACTGTGTTGAGGGGATGATATTGAGCTGAGCTCCTCCGGTACTGGTTCCAAGGTAGACGTCAGACCCGGCTGCTGGGAAGGGCGACCTCGAGGAGGGACTACCATTTCAAAAGTAGTACCAACCGTGTCGATTTGTGGTGAGCCAGGGGATTCAGGAACAAAGTTTCTGATATTTTTGGCGGAATCGTTGGTAGGGATGGTAGGATAGTGACTGGGGCATATATGAGGGGTACAGTGAAGGGTGTTTAATACAGCTTCAATACACCATTGAAGGTAATTAGTAGAGTAATTATTATCCACTATCAACTTGGTATACTGTAAGAGGAGAGGGGGAAAAGGGTCTTAATACTATACAATAATACAGGAATCCTTCATACTGGGTCTGAGTGTCAACTATTCTTATGAAGAGGGGTCTGGAAATATTTCGACCCTTTCTACAAACTAATTCTACATACCTTATACATTGTTACAAACAGGACCCTTAGCCAGGGGGCCCGGAGTTTAGCTGGTAGATTCGACAGCGTGAATGAGCATTGATGTTCAGTAGTGGGCGTGGCTGGGGTTAAGGGTGTGGCAGCCCCTCCGATATGACAGTATGGATAGTCTCTTTGCTGGGAACACACCGAATAACCCAATAAACGAAGGACAAATGGAATCAGGGACTTGGTCTCACAGAACTTGTAATTCTGGTCTAACATCTATAAAAAATAATATAATAAAGCCATCATTAAATAGAGATTGGTTTCTATCCTAACCTTATACCCATGGATAAGGAACATCTCTAGCATTCGAGTCTTGCACAGATCTTTAGGAGGAACATGAAAGTTTTGACATATCAGAGTCTCCAGTTGATTGACTATACACTCCTCTGGAGTATCCTGATATAAAGCACATATAAACACCCATGATATACCTAATACATTACAAGTAATATATATACCATGGCTTCGAGGGAAATATGGCAAATATACAGCCCGAACCCCGAGATATCAGCCTGAGGCGAAGCCGAGGGCTGATATCAAGGGGTGAGGGTTGTATATTGGCCATATTTCCAGAGAAGCCATGGTACATATAATATATTCTATAGTTAACAAAAGCAGGGATGATATGAGGGAAGATATGAGAAACAGGGAAAATATGCCATATCTTCCCCGCTTTTCAGGGATATATGGCCTATATCTTCCCTGTCAATACATTGATGTTTTTGCTAACTATGGTATATCACTGTATAATGAATGCTTACGCAGTTTCCTTTAGAGAAAGTGCCTCTTTTTGATTGTCGAATGTCAGGTTGAAAGTCAGAGAAATCAGTCGTACACGCGATATACTAGAGAATAAGCAAAACAAGCTGGATAAAGTAATAATAATACATTATAATCATTATTAATTACCCTCATTAACATGCAGGCTGCGTCACACTTGAGTTGTAGTATATCGGGTGATACGAAATCATCATCTCCTATTGGAACGCTCATAGCAGAGGAGGTGGTACTGGGTCGAGGATCCTTGAGCCGTCCACTGGCTATGCTGGCATTAGACTCGCGCTTTGGACGTTGCTATATAAGGAGAAGAATTATGATACAAGAACTCTAGTAGTAACTATAGTAACTCCCATCTCCCTCTCTCTCTTCTGTCTCCTTCCCTATATCTTACCTCATTAGCGATACTCATTCTATAGACCTCATCAGGATCCTTGATATGTGAGAGGCCGTCCACTGCATTCAATATTTTACGAACCAACGAGGAAGATACAAAGGGAACGTCAGGTACGGCCGAGGACAGGAGAGAGAGTGTTTGAATCACTGTGAACCGATACAGGGAGACATGGACAAACAATAGAAACAAGCAATCCTGGATAACCTATGATTAAAGATAACACAATATATAAAACTAATGCCCATCACTCGAAGATTAGCTTACCTCAACCGAGTCTTTCTTCAAGTTAGTCAAACAGTATTGTACTTTAGTAGTGACAATGGACTCCGTGTTGTGAAGATGGCGTGTTAGTTTACAGAATGCAATGGCCAGGGTGAGGGATATATATCGATGGGGTCGGGCACGGCTATGGTGCATCCCTGAGCCACTCTGACCTATAGCAATATCACCATATCGTACTTCAGGTACGAACTGGTATATATTGAACAATTTGGCAACTATAAAAGGGGAGGGAGAGAGAGAGATAAAGAAATTGATATCAGCTCTAATTTATATAAAAATGCTGAGTCATCATATATCAAAGCATGTCTGATGGAATGTGTGGTTTCTCTAACTTGTTTTAACAAGGTTCTTCCACTTCCATTTCTTCTGGTTGAATCCGTTATTTATTAAAGTCAAAAATTCACTCTTGTCGATCTCACTAGGCTGGGTCACCTCCAGTTCGATAGTATCAAACAAACAATAAAACAGCAATATAACACACGATTGGGACAAATACGATACATTGCCTTCTAGAATCTTCCATAGCCTAAAGAATAACAGAAACACATACATAGTTACAGCATACATAAATATATTGATATATTGCTAATTAAGTAATACAATTGTTCTGTGTTACACTATAAGTTATGACTTTTCTGTTCAATTAAGAAACTGAAACTACCCCCCCTTACGCATAATATATACATGTATTATATTTTGTATTCACTTCTTCAATAATCCTCTGACGTCTTCCAACAGCTCATCTTTATCAATGCCCAGTTTCAGTACGTTGAACTTGGATACCAACAGATGAAGGTAATTGACAACCTGTACTAATGAGTCAGGATGATAATGAGTGTCCATTTTCTATAGGAAAAAAGTGGGCGTGTCTAATATAAGTGGGCGTGGCAGTGCTATACTATACCTTAATACATAATCTGAACAGTATGTATAGTTGGGGGAGTGGTTGTTTGGTAGTGGAGTCCTCACGGGTTACTGTAGGAGGCATGGCATCAGTGGGCGTGGTACAATCACTCAAACCGAGCTTCACTTGTGAATGAGTGGTAATGACTGCTGTCCGTCGGTCGCGAGGTGAAGACGAGAACTTGATACCCGAGTTACTGACCCTGGGGCAGGAAGCTTCGCTCATTAGGAACTCCTTTAATGTTGTCTCTTCTTCATCAGCATCGGCTTTCTTCTTCTTAACGGAAGGTCTGATGGCTTTAACGGATACTTTAGAGGTACGACTCTTCTTGGGTAAGGTTGGTGAAGGTTGATCGCCATCGGTACTCTCCTCGGATTCAGTTGAATAGTAGTTAGTTATATGAGAAGCAAGTGAGAACCACATAGCATATGCCTACAGAGAGAGACAGTTAAAGAGAGACGTACTGTTGGGTCTATTGTTGTTGTGTTGTTACCTGACAGAATAGACAGGTATTGAATGATCCAATGTGATCCGATGATGCATGGTTACTCTCCCAATCCTTCTCTAACATACAGCACGTGAACTTCTGGAATGAAACAAAACTGAGAAACGACGGACCCTTGGAGGAACTGCACAACCTTAACTACAGAGGAGAGATAAGGTACATGAAAGGGGACAATGATAATTATATCACGGTGTATTATATCAGTGTTCTGCCCATGGTGGTAGAGGGTAGTCAGCCCTAACCACCTAAAAATCAAATTTATCACCTATGGAGCTATTCTACCACTTAAATTACTATACAAAAGCACTAGAAATGCCCATTTAATGGTATTTTAGTTTAAATTCAACCACCTCAGACACCATGCTAGGCAGAACACTACACTAGCCTGTTTGCTCCATATGTCCAGCATTACTATTATACTACATTACTATTATACTACATGTATTATTAACCTGTTTGCTCCATATGTCCAGCATTACTATATATTTGGACAGTGAGAAATTAAGGTTGAGTATAGTTTGTGTGTTTGAAGGGTTTGATCCATCCTCTGATAGTTGAGACACTAACGGAGGCTCACTTTCATAACCACTGAAACTACCCGTACTCTCCCTATAGGAAAAGAGGGCGGGGAGGGGCAAGGGGGCGGGGATAGGAGAGGAAGAGAAAATTTAGTTTTAACTTAAACTAGTATTAGAGTATGAATTTCTTACTTCCTGAGTAATGGCATTGGAGGTAGCTCTGGTTCCGAGGGGCGTGGATAGTGGGCGCTTCTCTTACGAAATATCTCATCGAAAATATGAAAGGTGTACGGAACCTTGATGTCAAGTCTGGACAGGTCCTGGATCAATAAAGGGTTAAGTTATTACAGGCAGGTTAATATAAACCGGTCGATTACCTGTAACCAGAATAGAGCCCTCTGTTTTTCCCCAGCATCTCTGGACCGGAATTTACTAATGATAAAGTCAAACTTCTTCAGTTGTTCCTCATGTGATGCTCCGTCCTCTGGGAATATCTTACTAAACAAACACAAAATAGCAGAGATCAGGAGCTAGGGGGCTAGAGCATTATGGCTTCCAACGTACACTAAAAGATCCTTTAGCTTCTCCATTTGACCAGGGGAATTGCGCAATTTAAACAATAAATTCATCCAATGAGGTAGAACTTCATTATACACCTATCAGAGAGACAGATAGTCAACCATGCAATAATCTATATTATATTGCTTCAGGTTTACTTGGTTGGTAGCTTCTTCTGTCAATATATGGTTCTGTACCACGAGGTTCAATAATGAGAGTGTCCTCCGATATCGATCCATCTCATCATGATTACTGGCCCACATATCACCCACCTGTATCACATGACCAGTCACATGATCAATATAGTAGTATACTGGGTTATATATTGTGTACCTGAACGTGGGGAGGACCTTCGGGTAATAGGGCCATGGCTATACACTCAACGTTACCCTGGGTTAGACAGATATCCTTGAACCATTTCATGATTTGCTGGTAAAAAAAAAAGAATGATAAAGTCAAGGGAAGGATACTTCCTGCCACACCCCCTTTCTGTACCCCTCCCATCTCTTTGCTTATCGGCCCTGTATAACATACCTTAGTAACCAAATTGTGAATATCTGAATGATTTGTACAAACTCCCTCAACTACATATAATAGAAATAATCAATATTTTTACAATTTATCTAATTTCCATTCCCCCCCCCTCCCCCTTCCCCTCTCCCCCCCTTCTCTTTCTCCTAACCTGTTTTCTGATAATTGACTAACAGTGACCCATTGTAACCACCTCTAGTCCTGTCTACTCCTGGTACTCCACTGGTAGATCCTTCCTCCATTATCTGTTCCAGTAGATTATCAGTAACCCAAAGCCACTCCAGAACAAGAGCAATAATCCTCTCAAACCACTCACGGAGTGTGGCCTAGGTCAACGACAAAAGATGACATCATAGAATGACACGGGAAGGAAATACACAAATTACTACATAACACAAACACATTCTGTGGGCGTGGCATAGCATTCTACATCATGTGGGTGTGGCCAGCCCAAATACATAAATATAATTATACAAATTATAATGTTGCTTGATACAAGTGTGTGGGGTATTTGATTCTAATTAAAGCCCGACTCACATTTTCAATAGTATCATCGGGCGTGAAATATTGCTGAAGTAGTCCGAATACTTTGGCTGAGGGTCGAATGGTCACCTGACAATGGACAATGGTTGGAAAGGTGGATACCCTACGACCAACAATTCGCTCGGTCTTCTCAGGTTTCTCAGCCAATAGTCTGGCAAGGGAAATATAACAAAAAGTTATTACAGATAAAATATAAATATAGTACGTTACTTGGTCATGGCTTCCAACAAGATGGAGGTCGCAGCACGATCTTTACAGTTCCACGGGTTCTGAGGTCCAACTATGAATATAATTAAGGGACATGTAAGGCATGAGAGAGAGAAGGGGAGGGGCATTGACGATTGCAGACCTGGGCACACTCACAATGCAATTATTAAAGATGCCCCTCACATTTTAAAAAAAAAATTACATTATTAAAGAACATGGCATTAATTATAATGAATATTAATTAGCATTGACCCCGGGCCGGGGGGGGGGGGGGAATGGGGGAAGGAAAGGGGAGGGGAACCAGGACAGCATCAAACCTTGAAACATGTGGCCAGGGTCATTAAGATCACGATGTTGAGCCACGTGACACTCCATGCACATCCGCACTGGGAACAACCCATCGTGAATAGAGGCACACCCCTCACCGAAACACGTAACCTCCGCCCTTCTGTAAGCATCTTCTTTATTGCAGGCTAAACGAAGTTCACAGTTTGGTTTAAAATCACCTGCATGGGGTAAAGCGGAATGAGAGAGATAGAGAGAGCAGAGCATAACTGATAAATGGTTAACTATCTTGAAATGGTTACTTACGAATCTGAGGCATAACCTTCACTAGTTTGTGATTATGGGAATAAGTCCTACAATGGAAAAATATATATGTAATAAAGCAAGGACCCATTCCTATTCCTCCCCCACAGGACTCATTCCCATTCCATTCTAACCTGTGTACACTGGAGTTACACTGGTTACACAGGAGAAGAAACAGTTTCTTCTTACCATCCTCACTGAAGTTCTTGTTATGTTTCAAAGCACATGTAGTATCCAAACACAACTAATAATAGTAATAATAAGTAATACAGTAATATACAAATAGGTAAATAACATATATACATACGTGAACATTATTATACGGACTTACATAATCAACAGAATTAGAACACTTTGACAAATCACAGCTTGGTTTAGTAACAAACGACTCAACTACAAATAATAAACATCACACAATTATAACAAACATTGAAGGATACACAACATACATAATATACAATCATTCCCTCCCTCCCTCTCTCCCTCTCCTCGCTATGTCACAGTTACCATTCAATCTATCCTCTGTCCAGTAATGGAGGAGAAGCTTCAGTGCATTATCCCGTCCTATCTTAGTACCATAAGCTATAACAGATAATATATCCTATAGTGGAAGAGATCAAAGGGGGGAGGGGAGGGGGGGGAGGGGGGGGGGGATTACAGACAATAAAGGACAATAAAATTGGCTTTGGTATGAAATGTACTCAATAATATTAATAACTCATAGTATAGATGTATTTAATAACTATTAATAACTCACAATGAAGACATATTTAATAACTATTAATAACTTACAGTACAAACGTCCTTCTTGCACCTCATGAGCGTGTCTGTGACCATCATGTGATGGTTAATCTTACAATACTCATTATCCAGCACCAACATTAACATGGCAGACATTGTCATATGGGAGATTACTTTATAGCATCCACCACTGGGGTATACTAGAGGGGAGGGGGGGGGAGGGGGGAGGGGGGAGGAGAGAGGGGAAAGAAAGGGTTAAAGAGATGAAAGTATAATCTTGAAACATGGCCAAATAATTATTGCAAAGAAATTACAAACAATAATTTCACAATTATAGAATTATAGTAAAATCATAGCACATGCGCACTCAAACACATATACATAATATAATTATTATACATACACATACAGTACATACAGGTACATGTATAATATACATACCAGTAATAATATTATTGTACATGTTACTGATGTAGGGGCATGTAGGATGCAGGTATAGGCACTAAATTGTATAATATATTTAGTAATGTACAGTACATGTAATATATATACATGCCAGTAATAGTATAGTATATGTAAATGCAGGCAGGTACAGGGACTACTATAATTATATTTAGTCAGGGCTAACCTATCCGTTCCATTAATGTATTTAAAGGTACACACACACACATAATGTACATGTATTAATTAATGTATTATATTAATTAGTGTAGGATACTCATATATAATTATATATATAAGTGATTACTAATATAATGTATAATTATATTAGTTCAGAGGCTATGATTCCTTCCCCCCTCTTTCCCTCCATTACTCACAGAGCACCATGGGTAGAGCATAGTAACACAAATGCTTGAGTATAGTATCTACAGCATTGGTCCAGTGCTTAGCCATGTATAACAAACACGTGGCAAACAGAGTGGGGAAACAGAATGCAGCAGACTGATCCAGGGATAATATATATGTCAGGATCTCTATTATTAATCCACCCATTTCTAATGACAGGAGAGAGAGGGAGGGAGGGAGGGAGGGAGGGAGGGAGGGAGGGAGGGGGGGAGGGAGGGAGGGAGGGAGAGAGAGAGAGTAATAGAGTGATTAATGGTTGATGAACGGCTGATTTTATACCTTCAGCGTTAGTGGTTATCTTCTTCATGTACATAATGAGGTTGGGGAGGGTAACCGTACCCAGGGAATGAAGGGCAGAGTGGATCTCACGGTGTGCCCTCTGCATTGCAAACTCATCTTCTTCTTCTAATTGAATGGACTCCCCCTGCCCTTGATGGTGGACCAACCTATCAAATGATTTAAAAAACAAACTAAGTAATCAAAATTTGGCAAAAAAAGAAGTGATTGATACCAGTCAATAATAATGATTATAACAAAAATGCTATCAATGTTTCGGCCAACTTCAATCAGTTGCCTCCATCAGGGTATAAGGTAGAAACAAACAAGCACACATTATAATACAGTTAACATGTTAGTGTCAGACTGGATATTCTGTTACGATTATTATTATTATTGATTGGTGAAAGTAAAAGAATTATGTTATCATGGATACTCCTAGTTGATATCATGAAATATCAAAAGGAGTGATATTTGTTTATGTTTCAGGATTTTCTCGCGAAAGGTTAAATTTCAATTTGTATTGATGTGTAATATATACAAATTGAAGTTTTCAAGATAAAAAAAAAATTTGATTTCAATGATTGATTTACATGTACACCTGACAGTGCCATAGCTAGGAACGACCAACCACCCATGATCGATTCAACCTTGGTAAATAGTGTCCATGCAAGACTGCAATGACAACTACTTGACTAGTGGATTTCACTGAAACTTACTGCTGAAGGAAGGTGAGGATTCGTTGAAGGGGACGGATAAAATGGTCGCCATTAGTGGAAGTAGTCTCCTTGATTTTTATCTCACCAGCTGTAAAACATAAGGATGTGTAATGAATTTAATGGCAGTGATTTTTTAAAATGGCGGAAACAGAATTTATGAAGTAAATTTTGGTCAAACCTGCTTCCTGGACTTCTTTGATGGATTGCTCGATCACGTCCGGTGAAAATTCGACGATTACGATGCTGGACATCGAGCCGATGTTACTCAGCTTCCTAAACTGACGCAGTTCTATCTGTTCCTTGGCCATCTCGATGGCTTTATAAAAGAATGAAAAAGGAAAACGGTTGACACGCCCACGTGTACAATGCAACAATTGCCACACCCATAGAACTATTAAATCACGTGATCAACTCCCGTAGCGCCACGTGCTTTTTTTTTTTTTTTTTTTTTTTTTTTTTTTTTTTTTTTTTTTTAACAGCACATGCAGAAGAAAAGAGCCATTTAGAGGGCAAGATGCCAAAAGTTAGGCAGGGAGAGAATTGTTGGGGAGAATAAAAAGAAGCTGCCGTATAAATATAAGAAGTTTATGGGTAAAAAAAAAAAAAAAAAAAAAAAAAAAAAAAAAAAAAAAAAAAAAAAAAAGAAAAAAAACCCCCTTTCTCTTTTTTTTTTTTTCTTCTTTTTTTTTTTTGTTTTTTTTTTTTTCT
>JAYJLX010046013.1:0-34369 GCA_036873525.1 Chalinula nematifera | reverse complement strand
CCCCCCCCCCCCCCCCCCCCCCCCCCCCCCCCCCCCCCCCCCCCCCCCCCCCCCCCCCCCCCCCCCCTCTAAATCACCATGCACAAGCTTTTACCTCATCAATTAGGATTCCTTTATAAATCTGTTATTAAATTCCGTTATCAAGGCTATACAACTATGATCATTGCCATGTACTCTACTATAAATAAACTATTCTTTGTTATCAGGTTTTAGTGTTGCGAGGTGAACGGGTCAGACAACGACGCTATGTCAGCAGTTACACGTATTTGGTGGAGAATGCAAAGAAAAACTTATACGTCAAGTGCTTTAACATGTTTGGGCCACAACACAAGAAAAAGATGTACATGTTCTGGCACACTGTGTACATTTTCAACTCCATTGTCATCGCCTTTTACTCCTTCTTCTTGTAAGTAAAGAATTGGATCAATCAAAATCATAACTATACATATTAATCAGTCATAAAGAAAAATGGTGTTAAGTTTTTTTGTTCTTTATTTATGCAGCCAGCCGTATCATTTCACATTAATATTCATCGCGTTTGTCATAGCTGCATATAATGGCGGCTCCTTCTACATCGATGTGATAGGTCATCTCTACTATAACAAGGAAAAGGAGAAGAGCCCCAAACAAGATTAGCTATACTGGATGCCATTATAACAGTTTTTTTACCTCAACTACAGCTTTATGTTATATAACTGAATATATTTTTTTCCATTTTGCTTTCATATATTTCACTAGTTTTTTTTTTTTTTACGACTAAACTCCAATGATGATCATTGTAATTTAAATGATTATTCCATTTCTAATGATACAAACCCGATTATTATAAAAACATACAAATACGAAATGGGTGTGGTCATTTGTAGTTATAAAGTACAGTCTGAGTTTTCCTCAGTGTTCCCACAGCATGACCAATGATAACAACCCGGATGTCCTTCGTGTCCATGGCCACACCCACTGTACCCGCCCGGAATCTTAGCACCACACCCACATGGTACATGCATTTTACCCCCAGTGGAACAAAAGGTACAGCAATGGAACACACCATGATGTTTCTTCCTGCTACGAACATGTATAACAAACGGGCTACCTTTAATGTGTTTCCCAGCTACCGTTACAGACACACGATGGTCCCCGGATATATCTGGAGTAAACAATAGTTCATAGCTCCCATCTTCGTTATCGATGGTGCGTGTCTTAATCAGTGTACCACTACTGCTCTGAACCCTCATATCAACTCTATCACCTCCATTGAGCTTACGTGAGCCATTCTTGTCCACTAGGATCAGTTTAAGAGACGTTACTCGTCTTTGCTTAGCCCCTGCAGCAAGGCTTTCATCGTTAATGTATGATTGCACTAAAGACGGCATCTGGGTATCCAAGATACCATGCATCTCGAACCCCCGTTTTATACCACTTGAAGCCTTCGGAATGAAGTGAATATAATCATCTTGTTGCGGCTTGTATTCATATCTTGTATTGATGAGCTCATCGAGTTGCTTGGCCAGTGAGAGCTTGGCCGGAATGGGATCCGGGATATCGTAACTTGGGGACAGGACTTGGGACGTCAGCTTGCATATTTCGTGAATGTCTTCTAGTGCGTTCGTCAGGCTGTCTAGTTGGACGGACAGCTCACATAGCTTCTGATGTTTCACTCTATCAAGTTCATTCAATAGGTAAGTCTTATGTTCGTGTAAAGCTGATATATGTGTATCGATAAATTGACATATTTCGTTGCCAACTCTGAGAGAGTTTTGATGAACACTGTCCTGTAGGTTCTCAATGGTGACCACAGACTCTTTGAGCGTTGATATCAATGGCTTTGTCTTACTCAACAGGTTCTGTAAACGTTCGAAACAGTGCATACCCATGTCTTTCATTCCCACTGATTGGTGATCTGAGTGGGCAGATTGCTTGCAGCTGCTACAACAAACGATGCCACAGTCCTCACAGTAGAAGTTTATGGAGCTGTTATTGCTGTCTTCATGGCCGCATGAAGAGAGAGGATCACTTGATACGAGCTTTGCTGTGGGTGTTCCATTTTCTGTGGGAGTCTTGGTGAGACCAACTAAACCATGGTGACTCGTTTGTTTTTGTCTAGTATGAGCTTGTGCACAGAATTCACATAAGTCTATCGAACAGTGAGTGCAGTGGGCCACGGCTTCTTCACTACACAGCCCACAAACCATGACTTCTTCACCGTCTACAATGTTGGTAGTTTCGTCACACACCATACAACCAGTTCTCGAGTCTCTGGTGACAGCTTCTTCGAAACAGATGAGACATACGACATGTGTACACGGTAGAAACTCGGCGTCTTGTGTCGTAGCGTTACAATAATCACATACTTCGAATTCAATATCTGGTTGGGGACGCGCCATTTTTTTTTTTTTAATTATAATCTATTAGATTAGTCTAGTCTATTAATTTTAATTTGTAGGCGTGTCTTGTAGTAAGTAAAATGGCTGAACAGGGTGCAACAACAACTAGCTCTTCTGCTGAACAAGAGCGTCCCACTTCTGAAATTGTCAAGGAAAATCTTGGGAACTTCAAAAAATTTGCCACTACATCATTTACTAGAGCCAAACAGGTGAGAGAAATACGCGCAATACTATTTTCCCCTCGTATTTTCCTCAATGATTTTGTTTGCCCATAGTTCACAATAGAAAAGATGGGTAAAGCAGACTCAGTAACTGCATATGATGCAGAATTCGAGGACCTTTATCGCAAAGTGAACCAGATAAAGTTAAACTCAGAGAGGATATTGTCACAAGTGGACAATATGGTCCAACCTAACCCAAGTTAGAGAAAATAATGATGTGGAAGTATAAGAAAAATATGAAATCTAATCGACATGTGACTTTGTGTGAATAGATATCAATAGCACAGTATACTGCTATAGATGGATACATGTGATAATATTAAGTAATTGTTTTTATATCCTATTGACCTTGTTGAATCAGGCATTAGAATTGAGACCAGAGTGTATTCACGTCTGGATAGGCCTGTTCCTCAACACTCTTCTCCCCATCAGCTTTTGGGGGTGGAGCTTTCTCGTGCTGGCAACGAATACGGTCCTGAAACGCAATATGGTACGAATTTAAGCTCAATATTTGTTCGTTATTTATACCTTACCTTTTGCTCTCTTAGGTGGGTATTTGGTATGTTGTGGTGAAGTTGAAAACAAGATGGCTGTCAGTGAGAAGAAGTTTATAGACAAGGTCAACAGCGAAGTGATCGTTCCCCTAAGGTCATTTCTTGAGGTGGACATCAAGAATGTGTTGGTAAGCCTATAGCAACAGATCTCCCCATTGTTAATAATACTAGTATAATTATATTGAATTAGAGGGAACATAGGGTTCTTTATGGTAAGAGACTTGATCTTGATTCCTGTAGAAATGATGTTAAAAAGGCTCAACAGGATGCTAAGTTGCAACAAGTGAGCTAAAAACCATTCTCCCTCGTTGCTGTAATTTATGTATTTATCTAAAAATGTTATTACTAGGCTGAAACCGCACTGAGGAAGGCGCAGGCAGACTACGACATGCAGGTAGATCTGGTCAGGGAAGGCATGAGAAAGATAGTTCAAACTCACGTCAATAACCTTGGGAAGATGAAGACATTAATGAGTGCTATGAAGACCTATCATATGGAGTGTGTTGCTCATCTTGACACCATAGAGAGTGGAGGAGGCTCACTGTTAGTTATTAATAGTTATAAATAATATATTTGTCTCACTCACATGTTTTTCATCACAAATATGATTCGTTGATTTTTGTTTTGATTTCAGGGGTTATATTTGTTATTTCAGCTTATTTATTTATTACTGGGTTTCCTCTTTGTGTACACGTGTTTTCATTTCCCGATAGATTGTGTTTTAGTATCTATTTCCTTTAATAGTGAGCTTTCTCTTGGGAGTGGCTCCGGGAGTGGTGGTGGTGAGAAGGGAAGTGCCGTTAGGGCTAAGGTGCTCTATGATTTCGATGCCACGGAAGAGAAAGAGATATCAGTGTTAGCAGGCCAGGTAAGCATAAGCGTAATACGAGTTGGTATACCACTCAAAGATTCATTTATATACCCTAATGTATGTACATAACAATACAAAACATTGGTCTAGAATACTACACACGATCACATAACACACTGAACACATAGTATCGCAGTATAAACGTAATACAAAATATGCTACCACAGTATTGATCATGATGGATTCGTGTTGTACTAATATTGAATTATTGTTTAGATCATAACTGTGTTCCCGGATGAGAGTGATGAAGATTACTATATGGCGCAAGTGAACAGTAAATTTGGTTACATCCCCCCCTCTTACATTGAGCTGCTCTAAACACTGTACTGCACGTATTGTTGAGAACGAGTGACCCCCTCTTTAATTGTAGAAGTATTATTGAAATAGATATTGTATCACTATAATAAAGTTTTTTTTTTTCTTTTTTTTTAAATGCGTTTTACAGTACTCGGCTTTTGTTTCGTTTTTTTTTTTTGCAAAAAAAAAAATTTACAGTCCTTATAAAAATAAATTGCTATTATAAAATCAAGCTATTAGAAATTTTTTTTGTAATGTATCATAGAAACAATGGTGATATCAGTTCATTTATTGGTTTACGATCTTCGTAGGACCTCGTTCATCATGAAATAGGCTCTCTTCCGCTCCATTAGCTCTGTATGGGTACCCTGTTCCAATACGCGACCCCTATACAGGACAGCCACACTGTTGGCTCTTTGTAGAGTCGATAGCTTATTGGTTATCACCAGGCTTGTTCGACCTTTCCTAGACTCGCTCATGGCCTCTGAAATGTGTTTCTCTAATTTCGCAGGTGTGTCGTCCATCAATAGGATCTTGGGGTTGCGTATCAGAGCTCTTGCAAGAGCAACACTGAATCTTTCCTCCATCGATAGCTTGTATCCATTGAAACCAACTATACTGTCATACCCCTGCAGGAAGGAAGAAAGGAATGTGTATACTGTACATACAATAATTGTATTGTTAGACACTCAAACCGCTTTAATTGTTTTTGAATTTGAGAAAATTTCCCTTTAATATTACCTTAGGATTTTTGTTAAGGGGAAAAAAATCAATTCTGTTCTACATATCGTATTATAGCTTAATTAGATTCTACACAAATACTACTATTGTAACACTCAATTTTATGTATATAGTGTGTCCTCCATCCTGCATGAGTGAGTCCTCACCATTGGTAATGATTGTAGAACCTCGTGAACTCCGACTGATTTAGCCACCTTGACCACTTCCTCGCGACTAACATGGCAATGATTGACTCCATATCGTATATTATCCATCACGGATATGTTGAAAAGGACCGGATGCCGAGAAACAATTCCAATCTGACGCTGTAACCACTTAGTATCTAACTCACACATGTCCACGCCGTCCAGTAATAGGGTATTGGGGGCGGAGCTATCAATCTGTTCGACCAATGAGAGTACAGTATTATCATGTGACATATTGGGTCCAACTACTGCCAAGGTTTGGCCGGGATTGACTGATATAACTGACTGAGGGGTGCTAGGGGGCGTGGAGCCCAACGACGACTCAGTACTTTGTCCATTGTTAATCCCCCATATATTGGTCAACTGAAGAGAATACTGTGCCTCCACCTGGATATAAAATATAGAGATAAAGAAAATAAATCGAAATCAGTGTTGATTAGAACGAGCAGACTCAACTGAGAACTGACTCGAAATTATATAATTAATATAATTATACAATAATTAATACCTGTGTATTAATTATTAGATTTAATCAATTATAACATACAATATGCCAGGATAGAATATTCGTCTTGGCTTACTGGAAGTCGCTTGTTCTTCTTGTTCTTCTTATTTTTTTTTGTATTGGAGTGATTGGGAAAATACTTCAATATTTTTTTCAAAGAGATCGCACCGTCTTGAAGACCAGGAATAACGTCAAACCTCCCCTTGAATATCTGACTCGCAAACCAGATAGTGAACAAGGAGCTATGATATTAAAATGAAGAGACAAATATGTTGGTGATTGCCTTATATGGAATATGTTTCTTACGTTAAGATGTCACTATAGGTGAAATGAAACGAAGACGAAAGAATCAGAAACGTTCCAATGAGATAACCAAAGCCAATGAACAGAAATATCAGCATCTGTGACATTCCATAGATGACTCCCAGCACTGCAGCATGCTTTATATCACATCTAAAACAAAACACATTAAGAATAAAAATTTAAATTAAAAGTACTTTAGCGATTGTAATTAAAGAATTAATACGCAGAACCTGAGGTGTGTCTAACCTTAATGGTTCTGTAAGTGATTCACTGTAGTTCCTGATGAACATATCAGCCATGCCAAAATGCAGAATGGTATGGATGTTCTTAATAGCACTGGCAGCCATCTTGGTGCTCTGTCTCAGAAGAGCATTCCTATAGTCTGAGTAGTGTTTAGTGAACTTGCAGTGTAGATAACCAGCTATCAGCAACCACACATAGGAGGGTAACAGTGTTAATCCGATTGGCCAGCACAATACAAAGGAGGCAGATAGAGCACCAAGTACAGCTGTAACACTCCAAGCAATTGAACCAATTCTAATACTCAAAACCTACATACAATAAGAGGGAGATAATCATAGCACTCTAAACACTGGCTTCCAATACCCCTCCCACCCTCTTCCCTACTTCTCTACCTTCATTTCCCACATTATATACAATATAGCTACATACAGTATACTTATATATAGTGTAGCTATATATACAGTATACCTATATATAGTATATACCGCTATACAGTATAGCTATGTAAGTTGTGTAGTACAGTAGAACTATATGGGTTGGCACAGTGCGTTTTATCGATCACTGAACGAGTTTCCTGTGTCATCTAATGGACCCTTACATATGTCATATATTTGTTCATATGCTAATGAGCCATATATTCAGTGTATATATTCTGTCAAAATATCATCAATAACAAGGCTACTATAGACACTAATGGAAAATGCAAATTATTGCTCGTATTGATTGCAATTCCTCATACTGGTTCCTATTCATTCCCATTCCTCTCCCCATTCCCATTCCTCTCCCTATTCTCATTCCTCTCCACCCCTAACATGTTTTTTTTTAGTTTTGGCTTAATAGATATAGTTGGTGTCTAATACCTGGCTGACATTACTGGCATCAGTTGATAACATATTGGACAGTCTGTCAATGGAATCAATCCGCTTGTGAAACCACTTCAGTTTCTGACTCAGGAGACCTCGGAATGTCTTCTGTCTGATCCCTAATCTCAAGTTCTCTTCACATCGATTCAGTACAATATACTATAGAACAATAAGGGTCATTCAAACAATGAGGGTATTACGCACATGTACATATATGGTACTAAGGGAGGGTTAATAAATCGAATACAAATGGAAGCTGAAAGAACATTCAATAATGAGGAAATACATGGACTTCCTCCTTGTATGCAACGCTGATTCTTCCAATTCATTTTCAGAATCATAAAACCATTGTTAACAATAATAGCAAGGCCTTATACATTAGTTCATAAGCCCTTGTTATTATTTAAAGATACAGCAGGAAGCATACACCTATTACAAGTGAATTTGTGTTGGTGTGGGCGTGTCAGCTGTATGTGTGTGATATCTATGCATGTACTTACTCCAATGCAATTTAAGACCATCACAACTAATCCCAATATTGAAAATAGGGGTGAATAGATGTTAGCAATACTCGACATCTCCTTAGAATTGGTACTGTTGAAATGCTTTATATATACATAGGAAAAAAAAAAAACAACAGGCAACTAGCTAACTGAGCATTGATAAAGAGGCTTTTAAAGCTTACCTCTCCAAGTTTTTCAAATAATATGAAAAATGATGACAACGCAGCTCCCGCCAGAATGAAGAGGAAAAGAGCAAATGACAATAGATACCAGTGAGCCTTGCTCAATACAAGGGTTAATATTTCCTTATATAAAGACAGGGCAGTCCTCTTATGGGGAACACTCATCTCCGTCTCTGTAGAACCCAATTTTGGCAGGAGAGGTGACTTTTCTGATGCTCTTTCCTATCAAAGACATACTTGCAATAATTCTAAAAAGCTTATATCAAAACACATGCAACCCATTGACCCACCCACCCGGCTTCAGTATAATTTTAAATAAATTATTTGTATGATACCTTTTGAATTCCTGTGCCACTAATGGACAGTTCATGGAATAACAGGTTACTGTCTACTTCCTCCGATTTAAGTTCCTTCTCCAAAATGTCATAAAATTCTGAAATAAGAGAAATATCATGTAAGTTCACCAACTAATGTCCCCGTCCACCCTCTTTCTTTCCGCCCTACCAACTAGCATACCATCTTGTGATGTTTCATTTAAGTAAAGGTTTCTATAGATGCCGCTATTGTTAACCAGACTAATGTGAGTGCCCACTTCAGCTATCTGTCCATTATTAATAACCATTATAAAGTCAACAAACATCCTAAAGGTAGACAACTTGTGAGGAACAATTATCATAGTACGTCCTTCTCTGGCTTGGCTAATTCCATCCAGTATCGCTTGTTCGGATTCTCTGTCGAACTCGAATCCCGTTAAATCAATAATAAGAATTTTGGGATCCCGAATTAACGCCCGGGCAAGAGATATCAAAACCGTCTGTGCTTGTGTTAGTATAACTCCATCCTTCCCGCCCACTACCGAGCTATACCCGAATGGTATATCTGTTATAAACTTGTGAGCATTGGCCGTTTTTGCTGCTTCAATGATTTGCTCCATGGTTGTTCTATCTTCGATACCGTATCCGATGTTATCTGCAATGGTGCTACCTTCGAATAACCCAGTTTCCTTCATTACGAATCCCATTTGACTCCTCAACCATTCACCACTGAGATACGTACTATTGACATCATCAAACTTTATCTATTTATCATGGATGAAAAAAAGTTTTTCTTTTTTTTTTAAATCTAGCACTAATAACATGTATATGTACCTGTCCATCTTCAGTGTCATAGAACCTCGAGATTAGCCTGATTATTGTACTCTTGCCACACCCACTTTGACCAACAATGGCGGCTACTTGACCGGGAAAAATTTTGAAGCTCATTCCATTCAAAACGTTGATATCAGGAGTGGAAGAATAGGAGAAAATAACGTTGATGAATTCCAAGGCTCCATCGAAACCGTTCAACATTAACCCTTTACTAGAGCTTGAGTTGATGTGAGACTTCTGTAGTATATGAAAATCAAAATTTGCAAAAAAAATCTTTTAGCTAATGGCCTCAACAGGGTTCATCTCTGGACAAGCCAATTTATTCAATGAAAGAGTAATAACTTCTACAAACTTATAAACATGTACACAATTATGCTGTACAAATAAAGTCCATTCATTCGAGCAACTAAAAAAAAAAAGCTAACCTTATTTGATGTCACTCGTTTAAGGAGAGTGGCTGATTGGAATCCAGCCACTACATCACCAATGGCAGGAAGAAGCTCTGAGATTGAAAACGCTACTATCACCAATTCAGAGGTAACCTAAAGGACCGAGACGCAGTTAACACTGGCTTTCATTAAAAGGCGTGGCCTTACCAGGATAATGTCACTGGCTTCACATTCACACTGCAGCATGAGACGGAATCCAAGCCTATTAAATATAATGAGTGCGTGGGAGGGATTGAACCCATATGTACTCAATGCAAGTAATTATCCAACCTACCATGATCCAATGGTAAACAGTGTCAGGATGAAGAAGTACAGTATACCAACCATCAAAACAGTCAGAATAACTATTTTCCTTGACTCTTCGTTTGCCTTTTCAACGTAATATATATACCTGTATATAAATATATAATAATAACCAATAACCAACATGCTGGCCTCTATAATGTATAATAGATTGCGTATTAGAGTATAGTTCTGAATAGAATTGCATCTATGTGTTGTACATTAGCAGTGTGGTCAGTGTAGCTTTACATTACTGGATACGCAAATAACATGAAAGCCATGTCATTTATGCTATACCCCATTAGAAATTTTGGCATGCATTAGAGTGTATACGTGTGTCAATTAAGGTATATGATTGAAATACTGTACGAATATGACTACTGTGGTACACACATACAGCTCAACACAGTGCATGCATCAAAAACTGTCGATTGCTATGATATGCTATCGGGCAAACTGACCGATTCGTTTCTTTGTGTTCTCCTTCAAACATTTTCACTGTTTCGATGGATTGCAAAGACTCCTCGGCAACTGACGACGCAAACATCAAAGCATCTTGTTCCTTTGTAGCAATAATAGAAATAGCCTAAGGCAAACAAAAAGCAATAATAAGTAATAGCAGTATATACCGTAACCTGTGCTGATGATATGCAGATAGCAGCTATACCTTGACAAGAGCGTAGCTGAATATCAACAGAAATGGCAGAAAGACACTTAGAACTAATGCCAACTTCCAGTTGGCTAGGAACGCTATCACTAGACATGCAACAATAGTTACTGATTTCTGAACCAAGACTACAGTGAACGTGATGCCAACTTCAATAACTTGAACACCCCTGTGGAACAAAAAAGATGGAGCAGACCAGACTATAGTATGCAATCAGTGTATGACACACATGTCATAACATCGTCAGCATATGTTTATTTGTGTATATACTTATATCATACAATTATAACAACCATGCATTCATTAATAATTGGCATTTGGCATGGTTACTATCGTGGGCCAATCAAGCTATCTCAAGCATAAAATTTATACTACTATTAATAACAGGCTGCCTACCAGCCTGGCACCCCCACTGACTTGCAGAAGCAAGTGTGCATGAAATGGATGATCCTGCAGCATTGGGGTAATAGCCTTTGCATGCAGGTCAGAACAAAAGTATATGATGTGTATGTGCTCTATGCTCACTCCAATAGCAAAGCTGAGGGTAGCTCAGTCAGCCAATCCGTTTCACTAAACCAGCCAATATTTCTGCTCAAGAGTGCACTAAAGTGCTTGTGACGCAGTTTCATGCCAATCTGTGCAGCTGCAATGGCAGAGAGAGACCGCGAAAGTGCTGCCACAGTGAAAAACAACAAGCATATGCCCAGACTTGTGAATGTGAGCGATGCAATTCTCATGTGAAGCAACTGATGACTGTTTAATGAGAAATAGTCTGCGATAGGGCTGTTGGATAGGTCACAATAGTAGGCATCATGGCTTGTTGAGTTCTGGGCTTTTATTTTAACTGCTAAGTTGTAGTCAATAAATTCTTTGAATACCCTTCCAAACAGCAGTGTTAGGGCAGGAAAACAAAGGGCAGAGATAATGGAAAATATCAGACCCAGGCTGAAGCTGACACAGCTGTTCATCTAAAGAGACAAGATAACAATGCATGGTGAATCAAGATATTTCAGTTGTTTAGACTACCGATTTCATGGATGATCCGATGGTTTCCACTCCTTTCACCTCGCACTCCAGTACCGTTTGCGTGTGCGATAGATCCACATCGAATCGACTCCTACTCATACCGTACTGCACGTACACTCTGAAGTATTGCACGCACTAGGGTCTTTATACTTGGAAGAAGCTCTAGATCTACTTGTACTTGACTGTACGACTAGACTTAGAGCTATTAGACTATTATTAGACTCTATACTAATTAATTGACTGGAATTAATAATTCACTTTTTATAAACTTTATTTTTTTCACACATAATATATTATAATGATAAAAAGGATTTTTAAAAAGAGAAGTAACAATAATTGCAAATTTTAAATACAGTATAAGCTAGACATGGAATCTCAATCATTATCAAAAGTTCGGAAGAGAAACAACGAACGAAAGATGAAATAAGAGAGACAGAGGACAGCAGGGCTGATAAGGGAGTTGACAGAAGCTCCGCCATCCAGCACCTGTGCTATTTGTATCTCAACAAACGTCAACAGTGCCAGCCTACCAATCATAAGTATGAGTATGAAACAGCTGAAGACCCGACCAGTCTCCTCTTTGATGGAGTTCAGGATTAGTCTAGTAATTAGTATAACAGCATAGTAGGCGTCAACGAGCAAGGCTGCATATAACGGGGTGAATAACAGATGGAAGGACACAGAGGAGCTTATGATGGACTCCACTCTAAGTGTTAGTAAAATGGTGAATACTAGCAACCCAAGGCTGTGTATGGCCACTTCAAAGAAACTAAATCCGAATACAACCACTAACTCTCTTTGCAGCAACATATCTTGGTTTCAATCAGCTAAGAACACCTCGAAAACAAGTAGGAACTGGCCATTTTTGATGTTGTGTTCAATCAATGTTGTGTTGTCAGATGTGGGCGTGGTGGGATGATCTCAAGCTAGCTCCACCCCCACCCCTTAAACTTTAAAATGGCGGAAACTACGGTCCAGGAGTTTGATTTCCAAGATACCCAGCATATGCGCTTTAACCCTCTTAAAGGAGAATGGGTACTTGTTTGTCCTCACAGAATGAAAAGGCCTTGGACTGGAGAGGTCAGAGTTTTAGTATTAGCAAATTAATGAAGGTTTTTATTAGACTGCATGTTGTTGTTTTTTTTTTTTTTGCAGGTGAGTAAACCTGAAGAAGAAAAAATCCCACCGCATGACCCAAAGAACCCTTTATGCCCTGGAGTTCAACGCACCAGCGGGAAGGTAATATCGAAATGTTATTCATTCCAGAAGTACGTACCTGGCTAAATATTTGTGTATGCATTTTTGGTGATCAACAGGTAACCCCAGAGTACGAGAACACCTATGTATTTGAAAACGATTTCTGTGCACTGCTGGAAACGGGACCTGAGCCAGGTTAAAATATTACATATTGTCACAACCAAATGGTTTCATGTTTTACTGATGATGTTGTGAGATTGTGGTCATTGGTCAGCCATGTTAACTATAATAGTTACAATGTTCCAATTTTTTTTTTTTACAGGTGAACCAAAACATGAGCTGTTACAAGCAGCACCTGCCAAAGGAACATGGTCAGTATGCGTGTATTGAGTATCTGTTTCTACTTACCCATTTTATATAAACCACTATAAACCAAGTTGCTAATCAGACAGTCTAGCTATCCCTCTTCTTTCACTCTTTCTCCTTTTCAGTCGTGTGATGTGTTTCCATCCCCGTTCTGATGTCACCATGAGCACAATGAAGCCGAACGAGCTGAGGAAGGTACTAGATGAGTGGGCGGTACAGATTGAGGATCTTGGCAAACGGCACATGTGGGTACAGATATTTGAAAACAGGGGTAAAATGGTTGGATGTTCCAATCCACATCCTCATTGCCAGGTTTGACGAAGAAAGGGGTGGACTGCAAAATATGTAATATTTTTGTGGCTTTGTTCTGATAGATCTGGTCATGTGACTTCATGCCGAATGAAGCCAGGAAATCGGTTAGTCAGAATTATAAACATTTCTTTCTTACCCCTCACCCACCTGCACTGCCCCGCCCACACTGTGTAGGATGATAATCAGCGAGCTTATTACCAGAAACATGGCCGCCCACTGCTACTTGACTACATTGAACTAGAGAAGAAAGAAGGCGGAGTAAGAAATCACAAATTCTAACATATTTGTTATGATTATTTTACCTTTACCAGATCCGTATTATTGATGAAAATGACCATTGGATTGTTATTGTACCGTTCTGGGCGTGTTGGCCTTACGAGACCATGGTCTTACCAAAGAGACATGTCCTCCGTCTACCAGACCTTACCCCTGAGGAGAGAGACAGTGAGTCTGTCAATAAAATAGACTTAATTATTCTGAAGTAATTACTCTATCCTACAAAGGCTGGGCTGCCATTACTAAACGATTATTGGCTCGTTACGACAACCTCTTCAAAGTAACTTTCCCCTATCTCTTTGGATGGCATGGTATACACCAACCATGATTACACTTACATTTATATCATTATTCTTGTCTTTTAGCTGCTCCTACTGGTCGTAAAATGACAGAAGACAACAGGTTTCAGATTCATTTCCAAATGTGCAATTTTTCAAATCTCTATTCGTTGTAGTCATTGGCAGCTGCATGCTATGTATTTCCCTCCACTGCTCAAATCAGCTACAGTGAGTCAGTAAAATGAGCAATTAACCTATAATGTATTTAAAGTATCGTTCTCTTCCCCATCCTCAAGGTTCGCAAGTTTTTAGGAGGCTTTGAAAACTTTGGACAAGTGCAGCGTGACTTGAGCCCAGAGAAGGTAGAACCATTCTGCAGCTGCTAAGGGGAAGAGAGAAGGGAGGGGAGGGAAAGAGGGATTGAGGGGAGTGGAAGAGGAAGGGGAGGGAGATGTATAGCTTGCATTATAAGGATTTTGTCCATAACCACAGGCAGCTGAGAATATCAAGAAACAATCGGTCATCAACTTCAAAGTATAAGTTGCCCACGAATCTGCTTGCAATAATTATTAGTTAGCACAATCATTATTTTCGTTAATGCAGGAGGAAGAAGGGAGTGTTTCTTCTCAGTCGTCTTAGTTAACCCACATTTAGTGCATGTATTAATGCTTGACATTAGACTCTTTACTATTGCTATAATTATTAACTTTATATACCAGTAGTTGTTTTAATGACAGGTATACATTAAAAAAACCATGATAAATAATAATTATCTTATAATAAATGCTATAATAGGTCCCAAATCATAGAAAAACAAAAACAGCCGAGCTCTCAGGAAGAAATAGAGTGCAAGAAAAAGTGAATGCAATATAACGACCATTATAAGCCAATATCTGATTTGAGCTTATTATTGTGTTTGGCAGCTCATTTGCCTGGCACCTCCTCCGCTATGATACTCTTCATCCTGCAAAAAATACAAAAAATTATTAATTTTGTTTACAACTTTTACATTGAAAAAAAACAAATAACTCACAGAATATCTTCTTTTCATTCTTTCAGCTTCGGGATCAATGTCTTGTAAATATGCCTATGTAAGCAGGTCACAAACGAATACAAACGAGGGTTAAAAATACACACAGTAATAAGGTAAAAGGGGGTTAAAAAAAAGTCTAAGAGCTAACTACAACGTAAGGGTTAAAATACAAACAAGGGTAAGGGGGTCGTTAAATCAACGACAACTGAAGGGTTAAAATATGAATAATTAAGGCAATATATAAAAGGAGTCCATGAGCCAAAAAGTGACGCACCTCTTCACAATCGTCCGGTATTATGGTCTCTTCTTTACGAGGCAAAAGAGCTTCGAGTTCTTTTAGTTGATTACTTTTAAAGAAATTATTCGGTGGAAAGACAACCTTTGGAAAGGAGTAAGGATAGATAAACCACACCCACCCAAACAAAGACAGGGTCTACTACTTACAAAGAAACGAATAATGAGGCGGCCCTTGTCAAAAGGAGAACGATAGCGTGGCATACCCTCATTCAGTATAACCTTCTTTTCATCTAATAAATAAAAGAAATAATCATTAATAACTTACACTAATAAATGTTTTACAGGTTGTCTACCATGCTTGATGATATCCCCAGCCATGCTGTGAATTATCAACTGCCTTTTGTCCAGTGTGTTGATGACTTTACAGAAACCAGTTAATGCCTCAGACAGGTTTATTCTCTGCAGCACATAGAGAGTAAATAGGGGGTGTGACACTTTAGGGTGTGGTACTTTATACAATGTATGTTTAGATTAATGGGGCTGAAGGAGCACATACCATTTCCATTAGAAGGTCAGTCTCTTTTCTTGTAAATATACTATGCTCTTTTTCTTCAAGGAACACAATTACATCACCTGTTTCGTAACCGGGTTGCTAAAGGGGGGAGGGGCAGATAAACACATAAACGCCTGCACTACTAATGAGGAAGGACCAAAATACTATACCTGTGTTGATTCTCCATGAAATACAATTTTCTCTCCATCTTTCAAACCAATGTCCACATGAACCTGTAGGTATGTACATGGAACAGAGGATGGAAATACATGTACACACACACACTAGAACTGTACCTCGAGAACTTTCCTATCCGATACAACTTTATTCCCTCTGCAATCCTTACATCTGTCTTTTTCTAAAGTGAAACATATTGTTTGAACATGTACCTATTGACCACGCCCACCTACCATATTGACCACACCTACCCATGGAATTACCAGTTAGCCTGACCCACACATGCCCAATATCATTGATCAACAACTACTAACCGTTTACAATCTCTCCTCTCCCATGACAAACATTACATGAAGTCACCTGACGGGCCACAAAGCCAGGTCCTATTTGCTGCAATGTCATCTGAAACAACCACAATGTGATTATACTTATACGTGTAATTAATAATTGCTAATACCCTTTGTCCGGATCCATCACAGACATCACACTGCCTTACAGCACCCTATCATAAAGAAACAATATTCATATATATAACATACCTTCCAGGTGAAAACCTGGTTTACATTGATATAAAAAGTTCTATCTCTATGCGCGGTATGCCGTCAAAAGGTCCACACGCCCACGCATTTAGTTAATAGCAAGCCGCTGCGTCGCTATGCAAACCAGGCTTCACAGCTAATAGTAACACAATTGAAAGCAAACAATCTCTACTATCACCATCAAACTAAAGTCATGTTCACAATATGACATTAGCAGAACCCTATGTTGACACTGGAATAGAATCTTAGTCTGGTTATTGCATAAAAGGTCAGGTAATTCATGTAAAACGCTCAGCTAATGTGACATTGTGAACCAGGCTTATGCACACATACATAAACCTAATCATGGAGGAATCCCCATATAAGGAGATGCACTTTCAACATGTGCACAATATACTCCCCAATACTAGAACAGCTGGACAATAGCTTACTTCCTTTCCTCCGATTCCTTTACACGATGTACATATAACGTTCCTTTGAATGGCTATCTTCCTTGTACTACCATTGTACAGTTCCTCCAGAGTTACCTGATAAACAAAATGGATGAAAAGATGATCTTGGAATTCGTATTAAGAATACTTTTATATCTATATACACCCAACCCACCCTCCCTCCCTCCCACGTGTGTTTATGTGATTTACTTACGTTTAACTGATACATTATGTCTTTGGTCCTCTTTTCTTTCGTTCTCCGACCTCTACCCATTCCAAACATGAGGTCAAACAGATCCATAGCTGATAGAGTGACAGAGAGTAATTATGTAGCCATTATTTCAACAGTATATATCAATCGTTGTATACCTGATCCACCACCACCTGATCCCCCTTCTTTGAGAGCCTCTTCACCTCCCTGGTCATATAACTTACGAGTCTTCTCATCCGATAATACCTCGTACGCTCGGGCTATTTCTTTGAACTGTTATAAACCAGACAGCATTAATTACAAAATGGCGGGTGATTGGTGATATCTATTACCAACCTTTTCTTCAGCTTCTGGTCCAGGGTTCTTGTCTGGGTGATACTTAAGGGCCATTTTCCTATAGGCCTTCTTTAACTCTGACTCTGTTGCCTCAGGAGAGGCATTAAGAAGGTCTATCAAGAGAGAGAGGGGGGGGGAAGAAGGGTAATGATTACAACATAAGGTATTTCAGTAATCAGACACGCAAATAGGAGTGGGGACTGGGGGATACTTGGTTACATGTATATATAATTAATACTACTATAGAAGATCAGTAGCTTATAATGAAAGTGATGATCAAGTCTAGAAGCAGTTCCATGTCCACTTACCATAAAATTTGGTTTCTTTAACTTTTTTAGACATTTTCGTCTACTGATTACTGAATTAAAAGAAGATTTACTCTTAACATTGGCAAACAGTATTTATACGATCTATATGAATAATAGGGGACATACCGGGGGAATGAGAAACGAGGAAGTCAGAAGTGTGGTGAAGCTTCGGGAAGACTCTAGAATTTATATTATAGCGAGGTGCCTGGGTCTATACCACACCCACTAGTTATTAAATTAGAATTCGATTTTTAACCCTTTCGGTTAAAAAATGGCCGCTGGTGAGAGCTCATTGGAACATGACAGTGGAAGTCTGCTTGCTTCTGGAATACTCGGAATCCTGTCTCCGGCGGTTGAACAAATTGATGGAAAGGTTGAAAGTGTTAGGTAGGTTTACTTTTTTTATATTTATGAGTGACTCCACGGTTACACAGCCCCATTTTCTATAAAGGAAAAGTCAAATTGAATTGAGGACGCAAATAGATCAATTGGCAGAAGGTAAGTAAGTATTAGTTGTGTCCTATATAATGCTAGTCTAGTTATTTTAATATTATAGAACTTAGGCAGCTGTCTGAAAAACAAAAAGTGCCAGTTGATTTGGACACTTACATTAAAAAATTAGCGATTTCAAGACGAAGGATTCTACTGGTAAACGACATCCTGCAGAGCGTACAGGTGAGTCGGGCTATATACTAGAATAATCATGGCCTGTAGCTGCCTTTTCTTCCAGGAAAGAATGGAAAAGCTTCAGCGTAACATTGCAAAGGAGTCCGCTAGACAAAAAGCAGCAATCGAAGCTTGCTCATAGGATCCTTTTTTTCCTCTTTCTTCCCGATAACTTGTGTGTGTGTTTGTGTGTGCTATTTTTTTTTTTAAAATAATCTTCTCAATCAATTAAACATTTGATCCACGCATTAAATTACCATCCCCCCATAGTATGCCTTGACAATAGACTCACTTGTGTTAGTAGTTTGTAAAGCATAATGGTTCCGTTCAATCCCCATATGTTTCCAACTGTGTTTCGCAATCATCACAATTCACTTGTTCACAAAGAACCTCCATTATCTTGCTAGACGTTATATCATCTGATGGATGATGGTGCTAACACAAACAAGCACAAAAAAAGCTCATTGCATTTTATATCACAGTATTAGAGCTGCTACATTTCACTAAATATGGATAACAACAACAACTATACTTACTGATTGGGCTGGCCTAGTTGAGACTGGAACAGCTGTTATGAAGAAAATGCCCTTTATATATAGTCTTTGTCTTCTATATGACTCGCTAAAGGCATTTGTGATCTAACTACAATGAGGAGTACTGGTAAACTGAAGGATAACTTAACCCCAAGGACAAGCTGCAGTAGCTGTGATAGTGAGGTATCCCTTCATCTCTCTCATGTTGAAACAGCAGCTGCCCAGTTCCATCAATACGGTACAGTGCTATCAAAGGAAGACAGTGCAACCTCATCAACCATTAGTCACTATGCGAGCTCTTGCTGCAAGACCTTCGCTTGGTGTCTATACCAGCACTTGATAGCATTCACTGGTCTAGCCATGGCCACCTATGTGGGTGTTTCCAGTAGAATTGGATTGATAGAGTTCTCTCAGTGGGACGGAATCACACATTTCCCATCATTTTGGGCGCAAGTAGTTGGCACATTCATTATAGGTGCAGCTGTTGGTCAAAAGGATAGTCTACAAAAATCGTTTGGTTTCTTATACACTATAATAACAACTGGAGTGTGTGGCTCAATGACTACCTTCTCTTCGTGGAATGTTGAAGCAAGCAAAGCCCTGCTTCAATTGAATGAATCTAGTTTAGAGCTGATTCGACACTCAATCAGTGATGCTGGTACAGGGTTGGTTGGCTGCATGACTGTTCTACTGCTTGGTGTGGGCATGCCTGTCGCTGTGTTCCATCTTGGTAAGAACATCAGTGCAGCTCTTCCCTCTGGAAACTGCATGAATAGCAATGACATTCATCATACCATGGCTGGCAGTGATGAAATCCATTCATCTTGTCTTGTTGCCTTTCATGACAGAAGACCATGGTTTTTTCCCAGTTTAAGCATCATTGCATTCTGTATCGCAACCACACTGTCCATTGTAGTAGTGTGTTTCGTTACTGAACAGTATCACATATTATTCTCTCTGCTACTCGGTGGACCAGGTACCTACATCAGATGGTGTCTGAGCTCACTTGACCAGAAGAACATTAGATTCATTGGCAAGTTCCCAATAGGTACTTTCATTGCCAATATCACGGGTACCTTGATACTGGCTATCATAACTGTGCTATCTATCAACTACACCAGCAATACAACAGCCACTATTAGTATAGACTTTATACCGTTGGCAGTAATGACAGGTATTGGTACAGGATTCTGTGGTAGTCTAACCACAGTTTCAACATTCGTATCGCAGATCTGTTCGCTATCATTTCGTGTGTCGCTGTGCTACGCATTCCTCTCTCTAGTCACAGCACAAATTATTATCAATGTTGTATTTCTTTCTTATCAATTGATGGTGTAACTTCAATATTGCTATGATTATTTTTTTTTTTGCAATAAAGTTAATACAATTTTGATACACTGCATGTGAACACAATAAAGCTATAATTAATGCTTATTGTCACTGAGACACCTGCCTCACTAGGGTAAAAGTTATTTCTATTATTATGTTAGCTTGAAGTGCTTATAGTATTGTTGAGTATAGAATATTGTATTCAAGCCAGCTTGCTGTCATGCACATGATTTATATCAGCAGATTCCTGCGAATGCATGTGGATAGGGGTTTCCTCATGTGGACAAGGCTTCCCGCATCATATGACAATAGACGTTTATTGAAAGTATAGTACCCTGACCATATGCAATCAGCAATGATTATAGATGTACACTTCATCATATTTGAGCCAGCTAGTAGTCACATGATATATCAGCAGATTGCATGCACGGAAAAGGCTTTCCGCATCATATGACAGTAATTAAAATTCGTAGATTTTTATTGAAAGTACCAATATAGCACACTCTGACCATATATACACAATCATGATGAGATACACTTCATATTACATGCATATGTAATATTATAGTTAGTGTAGTACAGGCATGAGCAATTGTCATGCATGCATGCCGTGTATATAAAGTCAATAACTGATCTGAGGGTGTATGTCCATCATACTCGAGAATAAGACAGTACAATTGCAGGCCAGCTTTTAACTTTCTCTATAGTTCACTTGCCAAAAGAATCAGACCAAATTCAAGTTGCCAGTATTATGGAAACAGCTACTGCTCAGTTCAACCAGTATGGGACAGTACCACCAAAGGAAGAGGGTGCAACTTCTACCATGAGCCATTTCACTTCCTGTAAGACATTCATATACAAACACTTGATAGCATTCACTGGTCTAGCCATGGCCAGCTATGTGGGTGTTTCCAGTAGAATTGGATTGACAGAGTTCTCTCAGTGGGATGGAATATTAGCGCATTTCTCATCATTTTGGGCGCAAGTAGTCGGCACGTTCATTATGGGCACAGCTGTTGGGCAAAAGGACAATCTGCAAAATTCATTTGGTTTCTTCTATACGATAATAACAGTTGGAGTGTGTGGCTCAATGACTACCTTCTCTTCGTGGAATGTTGAGGCAAGCAAAGCCCTGCTTCCACTAAACGACTCCAGTTTAGAGCTGATTCAAAACTCAATTAGTGATGCTGGTACAGGGTTGGTTGGTTTCATGACTGTTCTTCTGCTCGGTGTGGGTATGCCAGTTTCTGTGTTCCATCTTGGTAAGAACATTAGTGCAGCTCTTCCCTTTGGAAACTGCACAACCAAGAATGCCTCTCTCAATGATGACAATAATGAAAGCAATTCATCCCTTTTTGTTGCCTTTCACGATAGGAGACCATGGTTTTTTTCCAGTTTAAGCATCATTGCATTCTGTATGACAACCACACTGTCCATTTTAGTAGTGTGTTTCGTTACTGAACAGTATCATATATTGTTCTCTCTGCTTCTTGGTGGACCTGGTACCTACATCAGGTGGTGTCTGGGCTCACTTGACCAGAAGAACATTAGATTCATTGGCAAGTTCCCAATAGGTACTTTCATTGCCAATATCACGGGTACCTTGATACTGGCTATCATAACTGTGCTATCTATCAATTACACCAGCAATACTACAGCCACTATTAGTATAGACTCTATACCGTTGGCAGTAATGACAGGCATTGCTACAGGATTCTGTGGCAGTCTAACCACAGTTTCAACATTCGTGTCGCAGATCTGTTCTCTGTCGTTTCGTGTGTCGCTGTGCTATGCATTCCTCTCTCTAGTCATGGCACAAATTATTATCAATGTTATTTTCCTTTCTTATCAATTGTTTTAAATAGACTATATATTTGTATTATCTCTAATTGGTTGAAGTTTTAATGTATACGTGATTGTAACTGAATGATTTGAGTTGCGTGGGACAGCAAATTCCAATTCATTTTATGAATAATCATATTTAAGGTCAGCAATGATTGTAATAATTGTAACAATAAAAAATAGAATGAAACTGAAAAACAATGAATACAATTTTTTTGAGGATCGGTAAATCATTCAAATACACAGGAAAAAAAAACTAAAATCATTGGATGATAAAATTATGATATTATAATACAAGGCAATTAATAGGATAAAAAATAATTAAATATGCTATAATACACTGTAACACATACTGCATGCACGTGCATGGTTACTGAATACAGCACTGAGCAGCGAAGGATCAGGTTATATAGATTGGATTCAGATCATATAAATATAGGTTATCAATGTGTGCAACACCCAACCATAAAGTGGGTAAGCCCCTGTTAAATTAACATCAGCTGATTACGCAATCTTTATTTTCACCTCTCTGAGAACTTGTTGACTGGTTGCGTGAGAATTTGGACTTAATGGAAGCAGATAAAGAAGAGGTGTGGCTAAAGTCGCTGGTGTCATCAGGTGAGGAAAACACAGTCGAAGACTCCACTGCAGCTGAATTTGAACTAAAGAGATAACAAAGAGGTAGAGAAATGTAAAGCACAGTAGAAGAAATCATTGGAAAGTTCACTTTTCTCATCACTCAAGTATATAAATTAAAATAATAAAATTTATGTCATTCCCAAGCCCAATTACCTTGGTGTCTTGGTGAGAATCTTGTCGAGTTTCTCTCTCTCGTTCATCAATTCAATCAGCTCCTGCAGTAACTGTTGCTCACGAGCCTTTTGTTCCTCAGATTTTTGATGGTCTGGTTAAATTATAAACACAACGAATATAAATAATAATTCATTAAATGCTGTAACTGTGGGTGGATATCAGTACATACCAGGAATTGCAGCTAGTGGGCGGAGCTCACGGTTGATGAAGAACTGCCTCTTCTGGAGATCTTCCTCTTTTTCTCTATTAGAAAAAGAATTGTGACAAGACTGAAGCATGCAACGTGTCTTAAATTAAACAATAACAGAAAGCAATAATAGTCATACATAGGAAGATTTGTTATGTTATACTTACAACAGGTTCAGCTCTATTTGTTTCTTGACCAAAGCATTCTTCTCATTTAATAACTTGAAATATTCCACAGTCAGCAACTCTTCTCTGCTACTGTCGCCTGTCGAAACAAAACACATCATAGTATTACAGTAGCATATAATATCACATTGCACAGTGTACATTACAGCATGCAATAGTATAAAAATGCATATGTACCTAATTCCATGGATTCCCTGATTTCGTTTTCAACAGTAGCCGCTCTCTCTTCCAGCGGCTTCAAATCCTTTTGAATCAACCTTAACTCATTCTTAACATACTCACTAGTAGTGACCAGTATTGCCTGTAATGGATGTGGAAATAACATGTAATAATTCTAATGGGCATAGTTAAAGTGGTAGTCACAAAACAGTTACCTCTGCCAGATCATTAGTATGCGAGGTCCATGCTGACGGGCTCTAGAAAAAAATACAGATTCACATAAATAATTATTATACTACTATAAAACCTTAGGAAACCCTCTGTACCACATACAGGCATATTACATATTTAACCCTTTGTACTACTATAAAACCTTAGGAAACCCTCTGTACCACACACAGGCATAGTACATATTTAACCCTTTGTACTACTATAAAACCTTAGGAAACCCTCTGTATCACATACAGGCATATTACATATTTAACCCTTTGTACTAAACGTTCATTTACAATATGACACTACTTCAAAATTGTGTAGGCAATTCGACCATTTTCCAACGATCGTTTTTGCAGTATAATAGACTGGGATTCTATTCCAGCATCAATGTAATATTCAATGAGTACCATATTGCAATAATGACTTAAATACAATTGTACCTCAGTGCTTGAAGTCATTGATCCATGCCGGCTCTTCAATTGTATATTTTCTGGTCTCTTGTCTCCATTTGATTCTTCTGGTTTCGCTGATTCATCAGTTTCTTCTGTCTCTGGTTCCACTGGAGGAGGCTCTTCAGCCATTTTTTTTGCAGCTGAAGACCGTCTTGACTCTGGAGGTTGAATTACTAAGCTTGACGAGCGATTTCTCAAGTTCTTCCCCAAATCTGAGGTCGATCTATTTTTCCGCGGTGTTGGCTTGTTCGAATCATCTTTACTATGGACTTTCTTTTCTTTAAAAACTTCTTGACTTTCATTGCAAGATGAATCTACACTACTGGTAAAACTGGTTTGACCTGATTGATTTGAGTCCTCATTCCTGTTACTATCAACGTGGGTCTCAGACTTTACAACCATTGCTTCCAAATGACTGTCAGTTTGTCCACTTTGCTCTCTTTCGTCTGAAAGTCCAACCACTTTGGCAAGCAGAGAAGGTGATGATTCAACCGATCGCAGTGAATGGCTTCGGGAATTCTTTCTGGCCTCTTCAAGCCTCTTGCGTGTTCGTGAAGTAAATGCATCAAACGTTGGCATGTCACTTTTGAGACCAGCTTTTGCAATCATTTGTTTAGCCTGTTTTCTGTAGTATTCTTTTTTCTATAGAAAAAAAAAACTGATAAAAAAAAAATAGAAAGAAAATTAATAGCTTTTACTAACTTGTTCAACAGGTGAAGAAGTGATACCGTTTGTTAGTAACTTATCTTCACTTGAAGATTCCTGGAATGCAAGCAAGAAGCCAAACTTATCAGCTTTACCAAATGAAAGTAACTGGCTCAAATAGTACAATAAGCCGCTTACACAACACACACACTTAATCAAACTGATATCCTTTATCATTATTGGATAGGGAATTAGAACATACACATACATGTACATAAGAAGGGTATTATACTCATACATTTACGTTATCAGATGATAATTGTGTAAGCCAATATACACTGATTATGATTACTACATTTGATAACCTATAAAGGACAGATAACACACACTACATACCTTGGAGGGTGTACCAACAGGCGTACCACTTGGGCTACCCTTTGAGTTGACGCCATTATTAGGAACAGTTGATAAAGGAAGAGAAAGGTCATTTTTGTTGGGAGTCGTATGTGAGACCGAAGGTGATGGATCATCGTTAGGTTGGGTATCGTTTCCAGAAACTAGGTCACTATTGGAATCATTGAGTCCAGCTCTTGGGGAGACGACACCAGTTAACGAGCCACGATTACTTAACGAAGATACATCAGATAGCGAGTTACTTATACTACTGGCACTTGTACTGGTACTGTCACTACCAGCTACCACCTGATCCACTGTGGATACTCCACCCGGTACAACACTCACTGGTGTTGAATGCGAGATTGGTTCACAGCGATTAGCAACAGATTCGGTCTTTTCCGGTGTATGGACCACGCCCTCTTGGTCACCATGGTTACACACCTGTTGGGTCGCTACCTGTTCTTGCTCTTCTTTAAGACTATACTTGGAGAACTTGTTACTAGTGAGGTTACGCTGCGAGGGAGGGGCACTGTCGTTAGGGGAAAGGTTACCGCATGTCAGTTTCTCGATTTCAGTGAAATCAAACGAAGTAAGACCACCTTCCGACGATTTAGAGTCGTCCTTGGTAGGCGGGGCTCCAGTAGATTTGGTTATAACAGATGGAACAGACAAGACGGACATTGTGAAGTAATTATACATTTGATACACGAACGCAGTCACAGCTAGCTTATCTGGAATATCACGCAGTAACATCATGTCCGGGGTCAAAGGACACGCTATTCCAAGCTCCTGTGATATGTCAAAGGCCTAACGGGTAAAAGGTATATCTCAAAAGTGGGCTGTACAAAATACAACACAAGTATCAGTCAACCTACCATTCTGTTGTTCTCTTTAATACTATTTGGTGAAAGCTGGTCAAACTCGCTATGGAAACAAAAAAAAAACTCCCAATATTACTAAAAATAGTGTTAATTAATTATAGGACTAATTAATGATGACAATGACAAGTTGATGTTCTCCGAAAACAAACAATACTACGCTAGTAAAAGTTGGTTAAGGTATATTATATATTTCACAATACTATACACTATATAGTGGTAGTATAGTAGTTGGTTAAAGGAGGTACAAACTCAAAATTACCAAAAACAGGCAAACTCACACAGCGCTAGTCAATAACTGTTTGTTGTGTATTTATACTAGTGGTATACCACTAGTAAACACACAACATAGCATAGCTAGACTTACAAAATTACAATTGGCAGAGATATACTTTGCTGATGCTGGAATAGAATCCTAGTCTAATCCAATAACAATATTTTTTGTGTGTGTGTGTGTATCAAGTCAAATCGTTGATATAATTTATGTTAATCAGCCATCTTTAATATAATGGACTGTATATGAATCCCAGCACTAGCCAGTAGTCATAGTAGACTAGTATAACTCACAGTAGGTCAGGTCTGTAGTAATGAATCAGAGCACAGAATGCCAGTCCATTCCTCCAGGAGGTGGTCATGTTGATTATCTTGACACCAGGGTACCCAGCGGTCACCTCCTGGGCCCAGTCTATTGTCAATGGAAGAACAAGAAATAAAGAGATATTCTTGTATATTAAAGGCTTATAACTGGTACACAATAAGACCATATGGTAAGTTGTATGTATTATACCTATTAGTTTATCAGTAGACGGTACGGCAGCATTGATCTATATAAAATAAATCAATAATAAAACTAATACACAATCAAACGTAATACACAACACGTGCCCTAATACTGCTATAGCATGATAGTATTCATTGGCAATGATAATGTATTAAGTATAAAAATGTATGGGTGGAATAATTAATAAACAAATGTGTCGCAATTCAATGCAAGATGGACCTCATATTACATAAAATCCATCACTGTCCAATACAATATGATAAATACATTGTGTTTCAATAGGGAGACAAAGTGTTACACTGCTGTAAACAGAGTTGTTAAAATGAAGGAAACTTAATGAATTAAGGTGTGGTGGTGTATCAATGTATGTTGAGGGAAACAGAAGCAACTAGTTGATACAGATTCGAAAACAAATAGTGCATTTTAAAGTAATAAATTGAACATTTTATTTACACATAATACAACATCAAAACATAACACAGCACAATATATCATGGTAACTTACTATTTCTGGGGAGATAGAGCGTCCATTGCTACATAATGAAAACAAAAATAGGTCAAATAATACAGTTATCGTTGGGTGGGTATCGTCTTACAATCTCTTTATACTGAAGTCTTCCTCGTCGTCTTCCAGATTACCAATCATGGAGAGATTAGAGACGCTCATCATGCTAGCCAAACTGATCATGTCATCATCCCTGGAAATAATACAATACATTATGGAATAGGGTCTGGAAATATTGGGTGGAGTAAATACAAGCTGAAGGGGTCTGAAGTATGTATAATCATCACATTAATGGAAGGGCCATCTCTAATTGCTATCAATAAGGGAATATATAATTAAAAGGGTAGGGAAATATTGACAAATTAATTTTGTAAATTCATAATAATGGGGGGAGGGGAGGGGCTAAGTAAGGTTTAACATACGTTGCTTTGCCTTCTTTAAGTAATACTGAAGACAGAGATAACTCTAAAAGTATTTTCTTTATTTTCCTCGAGACAGGTTTTAATTTCAGCTGTAGCTCATGTTCGTAGGGTAGAGCTGATGCGTATCTCACCATATCAATGGAAGAGGTTGCCAGCACCTTCCTCTGACCGTCTCTATCAACCTTGAGGATTCAAAAACAACACAACAAACTGAAAACGAAAACTAGAAACAGTAAACACAAGATACGCACATCGATCACTGAGAACTCCCAATCTTTATGTTCGTATGATTTATCTTTGGGTCCCTAATGGAAATAATAACAATATTATTACACAAATCTGCATGCCTCTGCATGCCCCAGCATGCCTTTACAATAATCCATTGCGCACATATGTACGTATGTGGATAGTTATAAATCAATTAATTAACTATAATTACCTTGTATAGCGTTATACTGGTTTCAACTACTTCTGGTTCGGGCCACACCACCATTCCTCTCAAGGGGGTATCAGGGGCTGGTAGCCATGGCAATATCTATAATTATAACAAATGGTACATGGAGATGTATTGCAATGGGTGGGTAGACTCACCTGAGACACGATTCGCCTCCCTCGTCTGTGCCATGCTACTTGTATCATATGAGGAGTCCTAAACAACAACACACACAGATCACATGACTATCACATGATTAGCAGAATGATTACAATAATATTATGCACACAATGATGAAAGATTAAAACGAAAAATAATCTAAATTTCCCATGAGGGAATTATACTTGATTAGTAAACGTCATTCATCACTCACTATAGGACCCCCTGAGCTCATCTTGCAAAAACAATCACAACACAGAAACAAAAACACAACCAAATGGATGATAAAAATAATAACATGGCAATAAAATAGTGATATAAGTTCAGTCTGGATACAAATAGTACTTTGATAGGGTTTCCAGCATACAAGGAATGGAATTCGTCCATTAACAATGAAAAAGAATGTCTACAAACGCTTTGCTTACAAAACACTTGTATGGAGCATCATTGTCACATACAAAAGCAGTCCAAAGAGAGGTCAGACACTACGTAGGATATCATAGGATACTACAAGGAGATATAACTACACACTAAAGGGGTTGTTTAGACTAGAAGGGTCAGCCTAACATCACATACTGGCTAAAATACTATGCACTCTGCTCTATTTGGAGTTGGGAAAGCATTAAAGAGACTATGAAACGTATTTATGATGTCTCTAGGGGCTTTGCAAACCGTAAATCACACGACAAAAAAAAAGACAAACTTAAAAAGTCTACCAACCCTCGAACTAACCATTTTTCGCTGTGACATTCTATAAGTATGGAAACGTAAGTGGCAGAATAGTGGAATTTACTTGCTTTCTTTCCTACTCGTTTTATTTTTCTGAGGGCAGACATTCTTCAAGTGAGAATAGGCAGAGAGTAAAGTAGGCCAGAGAGGTAAGGGACCGTGAATTTATGCAAAATCGATGGGCGTGTGGCGTGGCAGACTTTAGATCTAGTTATAAAAATAGTTTATTAATTCTAGTCTAGTTAGCCTTCACGTGACAAGGGTTTATCATTTTTCTTCCCTCTATCTTCGATTCCGAAACCCAGCCCAACCCTGTTCCTTTCTATTCTTGTGAAACAGACCTGTAAATTCGGCGAATCGAAGACAGCACTGACCGGAAAGAACCATCGAAGGGGGGAAAACCATCCTGTAGACGTCTACATTTTTTTTTTTCTTTTTTAAACCACGACTTGTAGATTAAATTATAGAAAAAAAGAAACGATGGCTGCGGGCCCGTATAACTACTCGTATATATTTAAATACATCATAATAGGTGAGCTAAAAGCCCTTAAAGGTATTAAAATTATTGTTAAATGGATAAAAGATTTGTTATGTGTAGTTTGAAAGGATACAGAACTTTCTGACCACTAAGTGGCCACGCCCACAACACAAGATCAAGTTTTTGTATCAGTTTCTTCCATGATGAGGAGACCTGTGTTTAATGTACAGTTGTCAGTAATTGTTGGTTTTAGCTTGTTATGTTTGGACTTTAATGATTCAAAGTATTTAGAAACTGAATCAGTTTATATTGCATATCTACCTTAAACAAGAAAGATAAAGACCATTTTAGTGGGTGGGTGTGGTCATAGAAATCCAGCTAATCTTAGCCTATCTAGTCAACTTGTCAAATTTTGTAGTCTTAATCAAACTCCATCTTTATTCTCTCCAAACCAGGCGATATGGGTGTAGGGAAGTCCTGTTTATTGCACCAGTTTACAGAAAAGAAGTGTGAGTAGTTGAAAACAGACATTATGACACAACCCAACATGACATCATGTTATTCATGTGTCTGTCTGTTTGTCACTCTCTCAATAGTCATGGCTGATTGTCCACATACTATCGGAGTAGAGTTTGGAACCAGAATAGTTGAAGTAGCGGGTCAGAAAATTAAACTGCAGATATGGGACACGGCTGGACAGGAAAGATTCAGGTATATTTATAGAGGTCAGGGGAGGGGGGGGGGGGGGGGACCAGGGAACTGTTAGTAAGACACGCCTTTTTTTTTGCCCTCCAGTTTGTATTGAGTCAGCAGCATACTCTATGTTATCACATGTAAAAGAGTATAGAAATATAATTGAGCATGCTTAAATGGACGAGTTAGTTATAAGAGGTTGCTTCAAGAAGAAAACCCTCGTGTCAGTGTGTGTATTAGCCCATCTATTGCTCTGTGATGTACCCGTTGCTTTGTTTTTAAAAGAGCTTATGAATTTAGTGGTTTATTGTGTATGTACCGCTGATGAAGACTATCGAGTGCAACCATTGAAGCATTTGGTATTTGTTGTTTATTGTTGTATATTTGTCAATAATAAACTTACTGTATACTGATTGGTGAAAAGTAAAGATGGAAAGGAATATCAATGGTATATTATTCATTTTAGAGCTGTAACGAGAAGTTATTACCGAGGTGCAGCTGGAGCTCTAATGGTATATGATATTACTAGAAGAAGTACCTATAACCATCTTAGTAGCTGGTTAACAGACGCCAGAAATCTCACAAATCCCAACACAGTTAGTTACCCAGTCACATGATTGTCACATGATTGTTTTTTTTTCTTATTAATAATTTAATTAATTAGGTAATATTTTTAATTGGTAATAAATCAGATTTGGATAGTCAGGTATGTTAATAACTGTTGTTCGACCATTGTTTAAATATTATGGAATATTTATTATATTCACAGAGGGATGTGACTTACGAAGAGGCTAAACAATTCGCAGATGAAAATGGTAAAGTAGAAATGAGAAACAAAGCTAGATATTATATTCACCTGTTTGTTCGATTTCTCCCTCCCTCCCTCCCTCTTCAAGGTCTACTGTTTATGGAAGCTAGTGCAAAAACGTACGGAGCTTATTTTGAATTTATTAAAACTATACGAGTATTTTTAACTATGCATTTCCTTTAGTGGTGAAAATGTCGAGGATGTATTTCTGGAAACTGCCAAAAAGATCTACCAAAACATTCAAGATGGAAAGTAAGCAATGAATAATTAATGTACATGTTTATAATAACCTAAATTGCTCCACCACACCCACTAATTATTGATTACTATTAATTAACTATTATTACTGTTTTATAGTGTTGACTTGAATGCAGCTGATACCGGTGTACAGTTAAAGCCATCAACGCCGCAACCAGATAAGAAAACTACCAAAGACACAGGGAAAAAGGGTAGTGGAGGATGTTGCTGATTCATTAGTAACTTGGTAGTTTTCTTTTTCGTTCTGATCATTATTATTTGAAAGTGTTTTTGTTTTGCCAAGTATTCGTTTTTGTACGCAATGTGTGATTTAGTTTATACTGTCCTGAACCCAACACACATATTATACTGTTAATTATATTCCTCCTCTGTTCTTATAAATAAACGGCTGTAACACTTTAAAATTTCTTCAATTTTAATAAAAAAAAAAACAATTTTGAAAATGAAGATAGTTTATGGAGAAAACTATAGGAAAAAAAAAAAGTGAACTTAGTGATGATGGTGGTTGTGATCTATCAAAACATGATAGGCATGTATAGTTATATTTATGTAATGCTTGACCTCTAACCAAATTGTATTAGCTGGTAGTTGACTCTTATGATTGTTATCCCTGCTCATATGGGCTTAATTTCTTTTTTTTTGTACATATCACTGCTGGTGAATTGGTTAACCTGGCTCTTTTCCTTGCTTTTATAGTGTACTAAAGTGCAACCCCCCCCCCCCCCCCTTTCCAGCTACACCACTGTGTGATACATTCCGGCTATTCACATGGTGTGGGTGTATTCCTATAAAGGCTGGTTCACAATATGACACAAGTGCAACGTTGTATGGGCAATTTGACCTTTTTGACACAACGTTTACATTGGAATAGACTGGGATTCTATTCCAGCGTCAACATGACGTCCTGCTATTGTCATATTGTGAACCAGCCTTAAGACCTATTGTGTAATCAACACAGATGAGAAGTGTGCTGATTGAAGGAAATTTAATATCTTTGTTAGTGGTATCAGTGCATGGTTGGGGTGATAATAGTAGTGATAGTAGCACAGTGGTAGTTGTAGCGCAAAAAGTTGCAGTGGAAAAGAAAAAAATTCCACTATTCGTTTGCTACTTTACAGTGATATACTAGTAGAGTTTATACCGTTGTGTAAACTTATATAGTGAACAATGCTTAAAATAATTGATAACATATGGGATAGCTTTAATGCTCAACCACTTGCAGGATTCTGAGAACCAGAGCCTTCCTTCGAAGTGGGAGGGTCTGGCTATGCGACTAGAAAAACATTTCAGTGTGCATATACATACTTATATACATCATTAAAGTGCAAGAATTTTCAGTAACTCATGTAGCTTTATGCATATTGCTGCTATATGGTCACATGCACATTGATCAAGCACTGCCATGTGTATGTCTATCACCCAATATATGTGATCAATAATATATGGTAATAAAATTGTATGACCGTTAAAAACACACCTGTATGCATGGCAAAAAAAAAAGATATATACTATAGCAATACTTTTAAAAGTATGAACATGTACAAGTTAGCTAGCTAAGCGAGCAAAAAAAAAAAACACATGCACTGTTTACCAAGTAACTGATATGGTAGTGGGCATTGCCCAATGTAGCAGGTTAAAGTTCATCACTTGGCTTCGGCTTTGAGTTCCAATTTGGATTCCACATGCAATTCTCTTTGCAGCTATTTAATGAGTGTCTACCTTTGCCTTTTAAGCCTGGGAATGCAGAAATGATTCGTTTTTCATCATCCATGAAAATTGCAATGTCGAATTTTTTTCCTTTATTATAGCTGTAGTCTCTAGCACAAATGACATTATTTTTACTATTTTCAGCCTTACACTTCTGGTATACGTTAATCAAGTTAGTAACTGTAGTTTTTATGCCCCACTCTTTAGGGAAGAAAATAGCTGGTTGTTCTTTTGCGATCCATCGATTTGCTTCAGCCATAGCTTCAGCATTAAGTACAGATTCACCCTCTGCATAGTATGCAGAGTTTGGGATGGGGATGATCTTGCCCGTTGCTTCAGCACAAGGAGGATCTTTGTTTTTAGGGCGAGAATGAAATCCTTCAGCTACCATCTCATTCTTCTTAACCTTAATTTCACCACAAAAAATGTGTGTCAAGGCAACTGAAGGAGTTGTACTACTGTTAGTACTGAAATATACTACAGGATCAATCGGGCTCCTTTCATTGCAATTGAATTTAGCAGGATCGACATATTTTTTAACTTTTTTGTTGCTAGTCACACTTCTCAGAAGAAGTACAAGGAGAAACAGCAGCAAAATTTTGCTAAATCTCATTTTTACGTGAAGCAAAAAAAACATATGATTACGTCGGCCGTTGATCCTAAATATTAATAAAGCCATGTCAATTAGATTCATAGTTTTATTACAAAGCACATCACATGAGACATTACATAGGGCCTAGAGTGATATATCACATTTCTGCAATAACATGTTACCATATACGGTTACTATTGGTTATCAATTGACAAGTATATAATTATGGTTATAATCATTGGTTATCAATTAATAAAAATTAATTATAAATAATAAAAATTCAACTATAATTACGCACCAGGAAACAATACGTTACAAACCACTCGAGTCATTGTTATCACACTGACACTGTATCATCCTCTAGTGATGGTGGTGCCACAGTGGTGAGATGGGGACCACCTCCGTATATACCGTACAAATACTGCCACACCTCCTGAGTAATGGTTCGGTACTGGGACTCTATACACAAGAAACAGTGATAAAGATGGCCATTGAAAGAGCAGCGGCAATATAACAATCATGCTTAACATGTATGTGAATGTGAAAGAATAAAGAGGAGAAGAGAACAAGAGGACTCACTTGTGCAAAACTTTAAACCACCGTTTTTGCTAGATTGCAATAAACAAGAGTTCTCTATTGGTCCAGGTGGATTGATCTCTAGAGTATAGAACATATTTGATAACTATTAACAGGGTTTCATACAGGGGGGTGGGAAACGAGGATTCCCCCCCCCCCCCAAACTTCAGTTTCTCCCCCAAGAATTTCACATGCATGTTTTCATTGAAAAATTTTATAATACTTTTAATTTACAAAATACATCTTCTGTTT
>JAYJLX010046002.1:0-12837 GCA_036873525.1 Chalinula nematifera | reverse complement strand
AATGTGAACTGTACTATTGAAGCAGCCATCAACTGTAGACCCGTTACCATAGTAATGTATCATAACACCACTACCGACCGTGATACTGTTTGACGTATTGAAGACATCCAACGATTGTGATAGTTCGAAGGTACAGTTATGAATGTAAAACCCATCAATAGGGTTCAAGCCCAATACTGCATACCCAAAGGAATGGATTATTTGAACTGTAGTAAGGGTGACTTGAGGACAGTCCATAAACAGCAGTGCTGTTGAATAGGATGAAGGATAATACAGTGATGGTGTAGTATTGAAGTTGTTTTTTATATCACTGGGTAAAGTAGTTAAATACGCACCACAATCAATGAATTGTACCCTTTGGATGACAACAGTGGAGTTGACAAAGGCTAAACCTCCAGTGGGACTCAGTGAAGGTGGGGTACTACTCGTTGCAGCTGTACCAGAGTGGGTGGAGCAGCGAATGGTAACAATGTCACTGGAATTGCTTGTAATGGTTATTTCCTGATCCCTTATAATACAATAGCTACCATTCGTAAGTAATTCATATTGATAGGAGTTGTCCAGTATTGTATTCAGCATTAGGGATTCACATGTGATAGGAAGCCATGTTGTGGACTCATCAGTGAAACTTATTATACAATAGGAGAATAATGAGAAGCAAAGGATAGCTATTTGAACCTCCTTGTTGTTCATGGCTTTAGCTTATTTGAAATGTGCATTGAACTGGATATGCTTTATATACATTTGTATCACAGCGACGACGGCAATTATATGGTTTAGTGTTTATTGAAACAGGTGAATAATTCAGTTTGCAACTACAATGAATTTCATATGCACACACGAATAATAGCGTAACTAATAAACTTAAAAATAAACAAGTATGTAGACAAAACATGTACATAATTATAGTCAATAATTAACTGATAACAGAAAACTAAAAGCAAAATTCCATTTTTCTTAGCTAACACCGAATTCAATAATCCTGTAACTTGTTATGATAAAGATTGAATGATTTCACTTTGTCCTCTGCAACCAGTAAACTAGAAATATTATACAAGTAATAGTTATAGCACGCCCATGCATGATGTATACATTGCATTTGTAATGACCAAGCCCATGGCCATAGGCCTGTGGGCGCGGTCATCAGTTACAAATGCAATGTATATCAAGGTGGGGGTGTTGTTAACTGAATCGTATAGTTAAGTGGGTAGGTAATGATTACACATGTACAGTTAATCATTGCCCTTTCTGTGTTATCATTGCTTTTCCTGTGTTATCATTGCACTTCCTGTGTTACAATTTTAACCACAGGGATAAGACATTAGTTTAAATGAGGTTAATGAGAGGTAGAGCAGGGCAGGAATGCACATGCGTAGTGGTAACAGCTGTGTCTTGGGTGGGGCAATTGCAGCTACAGTTAGTTTATCATTCAGTTAAGCACAGTGTAGTTGCTTGTTTGCTCTGCTGTGATACTGTACTTTGCAGGTGCTCTTTAGTGTTTTTCTCCCTATTCCGCCATCCCCTAATGGTGGTCTGAGAGGCTGCATGATCCTGCTTCACTTTCATCCTGTTAGGATGTGATGTGGGTCTGGGCAGAGGTGGAGTCTTAACCAGCTCCGCCCACATTGTAATCATCCAATTTATTTGGTGGGCTAACATTGGAGCCTACAAATTAACCCTTATCAGCCCTAACTATAGTTCGAGGGTAATTGTGCATGGTTAAATTTGGGTATGCATAAGTAAGATGTATAAGGGTAGGACAACTCACAACATTGCACTCTGCCCAGATCCGCCTTTCCCAGCCTCTTTATAATTAGGGAGTCTGCCCAGCTATGTTATATGGGCAGAACCATGACGAATTAAACATCATTTTTGTATCCCTGTGGTTCCTTTGATCACCCACTCACTTATGATACAATACCGCTCTACACCTAACAATATACCTAATTCATCCTCTCTTCAGCTCAACGTAATAACCTATTATAATATCCTGTATACCCTCTATACCCTCTACACCCTCTATACCCTGCTCTGTGTATGTCTCTATACACCCATTATTTATATACAACCTCATAATTTTTAAGATAAGTAGTATCAGTCTTCTTAACAAACTATAGCAGAGGTATTACGAGTAATATTATTTTGTAACTTAAAAAATATTAAATTCAAAATAGAGTACGTTGTATAGTACGAGATACTATAGCAGCTACTGTAAATAAGACTATACAGCAATACTATTTTTTTTTCAAGTTCTATTGCTACTCAGTCAGCATATATTGATGTGTTTAGGAGTTCTTCTCTCAGCAAGCAGGGATCATCATCATCAGTGTCTGATGTGTTGCATCTGACTGGAGCTCTTGTGTTACTAACTGCAGCTGGAGTAATACTGAAGTGGCTCATTGACTGATGAAGCATGGAAAACTTCTGGGAGATTTTCTTCATTATGCCAATTCTATCAAGGAAGTGATAAACCATAATCGAAACTAATGTTAGTATGACGGAGAAGATGCAAGTTATGCTAATGAAGGCCAGTTCTCCAGGGCTATTGATCAGTAGGTAGTACCATGTTGTGCTGTAGATGACTATAATGTTTGTACTGATCCATATTTCTAACCAGTTTAAATACCTATTGGTAAATGGGCGGGCATGGGCATGGAATACACAGAATGATATCAATACTGGGCTCGTGTATACGTATGTTATGTAAATATTCTGTCCTCTAGTGAGTGAATACACAATGTAGATGTATATGATGACCAGAACACGGAGGACATACCAATATCTCTTATTACCCTGGTAAGGAGCATAAATGGCTTCAATAAATGGCCGTAAGTACTTGGTTACAAAACGGGAAAATCGAAGAAGTGGTTTAGAAATCAGCAGTATCAACATGTATGGCAAACATACAATGGCCATTACAAAAACTGTGATAATAGCTAAGACAAGGTGGTCACCCTTAAGGAACTCAACTGTACCATCCCAATACCATACTCTAGTGACCTGCATATCTTCAGTGTATATTTCAGCTGAGATGAATACATCAGTGATGGAACTGAGTATCTTAACAAAGGATATGTGTACTAATGTAACAAGGACTTGGACTGACAGATGAGAGGTACGGTTTGACACCCACGTGGAGTAATGACTGATCCCAATGATTATAAACACAATAGAGAGAAGGTATACAGGGAATAGGAGGGTAATACCAGACTTCCATATTGCGTTAAAACCTTCATAAACACAGACACGGCCGAAAAATAGTTCCAAATTTATAAACGATAAGCAATGTCGCAGAACCATGTACAATTGTTCACTCTTTCCCTTGTCAGGGACCATCATTAACAGATATCTGAAACTAGTGTTGCACAGCTGAGCATAGAATAGGATAGCATTGAGTGTACCTCGATCCAGTGTGAGTCTAAAAGTGAAAATAATCATAACGATCAAAATTCCTGCAACAATGGCTATCAATAGACACAACCAATAACTTAGATATGCTTCACAATGATAACAGTCTTCTGAACCCAGTACAACACTATAACCATCTTTACACTTGCCACACAGGAGACCTTCCCTATTACCAAGACAAAGTGTATGGTTTCTGTCAATGTAAACACTTTCGTTTGTGGAATAATATTCACTCAAGAACGTAAACCGTTTACAATACCATATCGGACAGTGAAGTGAGAGACCAAATAGTGTTGTATTACTAGTAGTATTAACTGCACCCAGCCAATTGGTTGTGAAGGAGCGAACTGTGATATATCCTCTATTATGAGCATTAACATTAGCCATGGAACATTTAAAACTAAATTTTTCAAGGAGATCTGAACAGGCACAGCCATAACTTCTTATAATATCTAAATTTTTGTAAGTAAATCCAAGTGGGCACGGTTTAATGTACATAGTAGTTGTAGTACCAATGCCATTTTTGGCTCCATTTTCCAAGTATATCCTTCCAAATTGTTTCTCAATATCTGCATGCTGATGTTTGCTTGAAACTATAGATGTTACTATCAAAGTGCAATTAAATTCAAACCGAAAATGTAAATTTTTTTCTAAAACTGGCCTGAAAAGCAAAGAGAATCTATTATTAAATTCATTTGCTATTTGGTGTGCTATTGGTTGGAATCGAAAACTGATCACACCAAACACTGAGCGACCAATATCATCAAGAGCTGTTACACACAGAGCCATTTGCTGTCCTGGAAATATATAAGGTTCCATGTTCTGTACAGTTACTTTTGATGGTAAAGTTGATATGTCATTCACAAAATTTAGATCATTTTGAAATGTAAAAATCTTGTTGAACCAGTTGATGGAGTCATTTGTGCTTGAAACAGATCCATCAGACCAGCAGATCTTCAATGGATATGCATATATACTGCTACCACCGAATCCTGCTGAATTATTAATAAATGAGCCGGTGACATCAGTATTGCTGTCAAACAGTAGAGCACATTTCTCATATGCAATAATATATATAGCTCCCCCTAGTGACCAGGCTATATTTCGCTCAAAGGTAGCATTCAATACTTCCATGAACCGTAACTGACTGTTCTTTGTCATCCTTAAGGCAGCGCCATATGTAGCAGTGTTGTTTCTGAAGACTACATGTCCAGTAAGGCATACCTCAGTACCATATACTGTACTGATTGCACTACCATTATTGAAGGCAAACAGAGAGGGGTGTGTGCTTGTTCCATTGATAATACACAGTACACTTTGAAGATGAATTACTCCATTGTCAACATCAAAGGCAGAATTTTGAAGCATTTGGACACTTTCAAGATATATCACAACTTGATGTTTCCCAGTATGTGGTTCATTGTAGAGTTTGTTCTCTGTGTTTAAGCAGGGTCCAGTGGAGGGTGTGTCTGTGTTATGGTTGATACAGGATACGTTTATCAATGATACAGTGATGCTGTTACCCTTTATGATTCCTCCTTGTGTAACAATGTTAATGGCACGGTTCTTAAAGTAGTGTAAACTTGGATTAGTGAATGAAACATCAACTATTGTCAATGGTGAATAACCATTGGTTGAAGTAGGAAGGAACAGGAAAACTATTTCATCCATTTCGCGCAATATTTTCAAATGGTCATTATTGTGAGAGAAAGTACAGTTGATAATATTGGTAGAATCAAACGACAGCTCTGTCTTATAGTGAATGATTCCCAGTGAGCTACTGAATGAGCCTTCGTTGTTAAGAAAAACACAATTGGTTATTTCTGTATGAATTGATGAGTTGATGTAATTGTGAGTATACAATACAGTAAATGAAGCTGAGCTATATATAGCCATAGGGCCGGTACTTGATTCATATCTCTGTACTTTGTTTCCAAGGATCAACGGATCATGATAATACTGATAGTTCTGGATGAAGGAGGAGTTATCAATGTGAACTGTACTATTGAAGCAACCATCAACTATAGACCCGTTACCATAGTAATGTATCATAACACCACTACCGATTGTGATACTGTTTGATGTATTGAAGACATCCAATGATTGTGATAGTTCGAATGTACAGTTATGAATGTAAAACCCATCAATAGGGTTCAAGCCCAATACCCCATACCCAAAGGAATGGACCATTTGAACTGTCGTTAGGGTGACTCGTGGGCAATCCATGAACAGCAGTACTGTTGAATAGGATGAAGGATAATACAGTGATGGTGTAGTATTAAATCTGTTTGTTATATTGCTGGGTAAAGTAGTTAAATACGCACCACAATCAATGAATTGTACCCTTTGGATGACAACAGTGGAGTTGACAAAGGCTAAACCTCCAGTGGGACTCAGTGAAGGTGGGGTACTACTCGTTGCAGCTGTACCAGAGTGGGTGGAGCAGCGAATGGTAACAATGTCACTGGAATTGCTTGTAATGGTTATTTCCTGATCCCTTATAATACAATAGCTACCATTCATAAGTAATTCATATTGATAGGAGTTGTCCAGTATTGTATTCAGCATTAGGGATTCACATGTGATAGGAAGCCATGTTGTGGACTCGTCAGCGAAACATGTACAGCAGGAGAATAATGAGAAGCAAAGAATGGCAGCATGGACCACTTCAAATGCCTTGATGTTCATGGTTATGGAGTATTTAGAGTGACAGATAAATTAAACTGCAAAGACATGCTTTAAATACATTCTTATTATGGAAATAGCAATACTATATATAGTGTTAATTCATATCAATAGGACTGTCGGCAATGCTATCATAGTGTTTATAGCAACAGTTACAAAGTAATTCTTTTTGATCTAGTGAACAAGATGAAGCCTATACACGACTGTAGACAATAAGTGAGAAGTAGAATAAGCAAGCATATGGATATCATGATATATATTTGGGACATTTCAATTGTGGGTTTATATTTTTCTTCACTGAGTTCAAACAACAGAATTTATATACAATGAAAATTGTTTATATAATAATAGAGCCTTAAATTGATAAATTTACTTTAAATAATGAAAAAGATAAAATAAACTACTGACATGAAAGACTGCATTAATGGTGCTGGATTAAGAATATAGCTGTAAACATCATACAGTAGCACATACACAAGAATAGAATATTGTTCATGATCAATTTAGACATACTTAGTTCCATAAAGCATACAGACTCGCTCAGTATTGCTAATTTAGTGTTGCATGAAAGACTAATTTATGAGCATATATTCAACTATATACTGATACGAAAAGCTAAATTGAAATTCCATATTCAGTCTAGCCAATGACGAGTTCAGTGATCCTTTGATTTGTTTAGGATAAGGACTCAGTGCATGACTTTACATAATCCTTCCAGAGTCCCTAACCCCTATTAATTATGGAGGGAAAACATAATCAGTGCAGCCTGGCTGACGGATTACAGCATGTATAAGGCTATATATAATACAAGTAAAATTATGTAATGTGATGAAGCAGCTGCTGAGCAATAGTAATTTAGTGGCACATACTTCATGACATGTGATTTTCTATTTACTTTTATTCCTACTACTGGTATTAGAGTATTCTTTAGTCATCATCTGCAAATTAATAAATTAATTAATGAGGAAAGAGACAGTTACCATGAGGAAATGGGCATGTACAGGCTTTATAGGCTAATGGCGAAGATCGTTAATAGTAAGACATTATGAAGAAGTTATGTATGATAGCGAATCCCGACTGACATGCAATGATCATGAAGGTGTGTCTGGTAATTCTTTTATGCTCAGCAACATGCACCGTTCCCAAACTGTTAATTAGGTACTTCTCTTTTATCTTTCTTGTCCCTATTTAGGAGGGATTTGGCAGCTCATTAAACAAGCTATATTTGATACTTGAAGTTATCATCTGTTATGGACAGGAAGTTTATGCTTGTTGGGCAGTTGGGGGTGGGGCTTGTAAAAGATTCCACCAGTAAAAAAGTATAAATTGTATTATAATTAATACACACACATAGATTTATACTGCACACAAATAATTAGCTAAAAAGTCAAAAAAAAATTATGACCACATTATTACTGAAAAGTACAGCAAACGATAATTAATTGTTCCAATAAGTATACTATACTACCTAGCAGCTGAAATCCTTTGAAAAAATAAAATATGTTCCTTTAATGTATTTAATTCTATATATGTCAGTCACTGTATGTTGAAGTGTTCAGAAGTTCTTCTCTCAGCAAGCAAGCATCATCATCAGTGTCTGGGGCATTATATCTAACTGGAGCTCTTGTGTTATTCACTGCAGATGGAGTAATACTGAAGTGATTCATTGACTCATAAAGCCAGAAAAACTTCTGAGAGATTTTCTTTACCATACCAATTCTATCAAGGAAGTGATACAGCATGATTAAAACTAACGTTAGTATAGCGGAGAAGATACAAGCTGCACTAATGAAGGCCAGTTCTTCAGGGCTATTAATCAATAGGTAGTACCATGTTGTGCTGTAAATAACTATAATGTTTGTACTGATCCATATTTCCAACCAGTTTAAATACCTATTGGTAAACGGGCGGGCATGAGCATGGAATACACAAAATGATATCAATACTGGGCTCGTGTATACGTATGTTATGTATATATTCTGTCCTCTAGTGAGCGAATACACAACATAGACATATATGATAACCAGAACACGAAGGACGTACCAATACCTTTTGTTACCCTGGTAAGGAGCATAAATGGCTTCAATAAATGGCCGCAGGTATTTGGTTGCAATACGAGAAAATTGAAGAAGTGGTTTTGAAATCAGTAGGATCAGTATGTATGGCAAACATACAATGGCCATTACGAAGACTGTGATAATAGCTAAGACAAGGTGGTCCTTCTGAAGGAACCCAACTGTACCATCCCAATACCATACTTTGGTGATTTTGTCAGTGTATATTTCAGCTTTTGAGACCTGCATATCTTCAGTGTATATTTCAGCTGAGATGAATACATCAGTGATGGAACTGAGTATCTTAACAAAGGATATGTGTACTAATGTAACAAGGACTTGAACCGATAGATGAGAGGTACGGTTGGACACCCACGTGGAGTAATGACTGATCCCAATGATTATAAACACAATAGAGAGAAGGTATAGAGGGAATAGGAGGGTAATACCCGACTTCCATATTGCATTTAAACCTTCATAAACACAGACACGGCCGAAAAATATTTCAAAATTGATGAATGATAAACAATATCGTAGAATTGTAAACAGTTGCGCACTATTTCCCTTGTCCGGGAGCGTCATCAAAACATATTTGAAACTAGTGTTGCACAGCTGAGCATAGAATAGGATAGCATTGAGTGTACCTCGATCCAGTGTGAGTTTTAAAGTGAAAATAATCATAACAATCAAAATTCCTGCAACAATGGCTATCAATAGACACAACCAATAACTTAGATATGCTTCACAACGATGACAGTCTTCTGAACCCAGTACAACACTATAACCATCTTTACACTTGCCACACAGGAGACCTTCCCTATTACCAAGACAAAATGTATGGTTCCTTTGAACATAGACACTTTCATTGGTGGAATAATATTCATTATGCAACATATACCTACAGTACCATATTGGACAATGAAGTGAGAGACCAAACAGTGTTGTATTATCAGTAGTATTAACTACACCAAGCCAATTGGTTGTGAAGGAATTAAGCCGTGTAATGTATCCTGTACTAGTGACTGTCTGACTTGGCATTGAACAACTAAAATTGAATCTAGTTAGAAGATTTAAACATTTACAGAGCATGGTGCTGCTGTCTTTTAAAATAGCAAATCCAAGTGGACACGGTTTCATGTATACAACAATTGATGTACTAATGTCCAGTTTGGGCCCATTCTGTAAGTATATCATAAGGATTCGTTTGTCTATGTCCACCAAATTCTGTTTCCATGAGACTACAAATCCACCTATTATAGTGCAGCCATTATCAGTGTGAGCATAATGTTCAAAAATTACTTCTTCTTGCATACGATATCTTTTGTTATACAGCTCATCAGCTACGTCATGCACAGTTGGCTGGAATTGAATTTTAACTACACCATAGACAGAGCGACCGATGTCATCTTGAGCTAGTACACATAAAGTCATATACTGACCTGAATAGACGTACAGGTCTTGCCGGTCCCTTAAACTTATTTTTAATGGTAGAGTTGATATGACTTTCGCTAATTTCAGATCACTTCTGAATGTGAAAATCTTTTTGTAAAAGTTAATGGAATCGTTTGTGCTTGAAATAGACCCGTTGGGCCAACAAATGTTCAATGGATACACGTACAAACTACTACCACCTGATCCTGCTAAATTATGAATAAAAGACCCAGTAACACTAGCTACACTAGTACTGTCAAACAATAAAGCACATTTCTCATATGCAATAATATATATAGCTCCCCCTAGTGACCAGGCTATATTTCGCTCAAAGGTAGCATTCAATACTTCCATGAACCGTAACTGACTGTTCTTTGTCATCCTTAAGGCAGCGCCATATGTAGCAGTGTTGTTTCTGAAGACTACATGTCCAGTAAGGCATACCTCAGTACCATATACTGTACTGATTGCACTACCATTATTGAAGGCAAATAGAGAGGGGTGTGTGCTTGTTCCATTGATAATACACAGTACACTTTGAAGATGAAGTACTCCATTGTCAACATCGAAGGCAGAATTTTGAAGTATTTGGACACTTTCAAGATATATCACAACTTGATGTTTCCCAGCACGTGGTTCATTGTAGAGTTTGTTGTTCACGTTTAAGCAGGGTCCAGTGGAGGGTTCGTCTGTGTTATGGTTGATACAGGATACATTTATCAATGATACAGTGATGCTGTTACCCTTTATGATTCCTCCTTGTGTAACAATGTTAATTGCACGGTTCTTAAAGTAGTGTAAACTTGGATTAGTGAACGAAACATCAACTATTGTCAATGGTGAATAACCACTGGTTGAAGTAGGAAGGAACAGGAAAACTATCTCATCCATTTCGTGTAATATTTTAGAACGGTCATTTTTGTGAGAGAAAGTACAGTTGATAATATTGGTAGAATCAAACGACAGTTCTGTCTTATAATGAATGATTCCCAGTGAGCTACTGAATGAGCCTTCATTGTCAAGAAAAACAGAATTGGTTATTTCTGTATAAATTGATGAGTTGATGTAATTGTGAGCATACAATACAGTAAATGAAGCTGAGCTATATATAGCCATGGGGCCGGTACTTGATTCATATCTATGTGCTTTGTTTCCAAGGATCAACGAATCTTGATAATACTGATAGTTCTGGATGAAGGAGGAGTTATCAATGTGAACTGTACTATTGAAGCAGCCATCAACTGTAGACCCGTTACCATAGTAATGTATCATAACACCACTACCAATTGTGATGTTTGACGTATTGAAGACATCCAATGATTGTGATAGTTCGAATGTACAGTTATGAATGTAAAACCCATCGATAGGGTTCAAGCCCAATACCGCATACCCAAAGGAATGAACCATTTGAACCGTTGTTAGGGTGACTCGAGGACAGTCCATGAACAGCAGTACTGTTGAATAGGATGAAGGATAATACAGTGATGGTGTAGTATTGAATCTGTTTGTTATATCGCTGGGTAAAGTAGTTAAATACGTACCACAATCAATGAATTGTACCCTTTGAATGACAACAGTGGAGTTGACAAAGGCTAAACCTCCAGTGGGACTCAGTGAAGGTGGGGTACTACTGGTTGCAGCTGTACCAGAGTGGGTGGAGCAGCGAATGGTAACAATGTCACTGGAATTGCTTGTAATGGTTATTTCCTGATCCCTTATAATACAATAGCTACCATTCGTAAGTAATTCATATTGATAGGAGTTGTCCAGTATTGTATTTAGGGATTCACATGTGATAGGAAGCCATGTTGTGGACTCATCACCAAAACTTGTATAACAGGAGAATAATGAGAAACAAAGAATAGCAGCCTGAACTAAATCAAGGTTCTTGCTGCTGCTCATAACTGTACAGCTATTTAAAGTGATAGATACAGTAAACTGGACATGCTTTAAATACACAACCACAGAATGCTGCATGCATCATTGAAACTACACTATATAATATATATAATAGAATCTGGCCATTAGCTAATGGATAATAGCTGTATAAACAAACACCTTATTCACAAACATGCACACCCATGCACAATATGATTATATCATCAAACAGCTGTCAATGTTTACAATTTAGTGCATACAAGTTTGCTGCTATCAGTACAAACATATGTCACACATACACAACTTGCATACACACACATAAGTAACTAATGAACTTTCTAATGGACATATATATACAATACACTGAAAACAATTAACAATATTATATAGTGAAATTCCATTCTTTCTAGCCAATGATGAGTTTACCAAGTTATGAAGTGATGTTGCAGCTTTTTTTTCCCCTTAAACTAAGAGAATCCATTCAAATATTGTGGGTACAGTATTCTGTCATATGGAGGAGCTTTGGCCCAGGGTATAGTACAGTATCAATATTTCTCTCTCACCTGGATTTGGCAGCTGAAAAGTGCAAAGGGAAGAATACTAACATTAAACAAGCTTTGTCCTTAAACTGAGGTGGTATCGTATAGTCTAGTATAGGCCACATTTAAGCAAAAAACTCACCCATAGTTACTGGCACACAGCAAAAAAATACTTATATAGCTTTCGATACGTTTTCACTTGGGGAATTCATACACAGCAATGAAAACTAATTTTTTAAGCGAATTAAAACAACACAGACATACCCAGACAAATCAAATCAGTTTAATGGGGGCAAGCCTGAGTGAGCCTCTAGTCGAAAAATGTGTATGCTTGCTTGGTATATGATTTCATATTAATCAAGTTAATATTCTTTAATTCATACCATGCAGCCCCACTTGTTTCACTATTTTTGTTGAGGGTCTATGCTCCTCCCATTCCTACTTTCGGATTTTTTTTTTTGAAGAAAAAATTTTTATCTATCTCTTTTTCAATACTTTTTTCATAGTAAGTACAAGCATTAGGGATTCACATGTGATAGGAAGCCATGTGGACTCAAGCAGCAAAACTTCTATATAGGAGAATAATGAGAAACAAAGGATAGCAATTTGAACCTCTTTGCATGTTGTTTATGGCTTTAGCTTATTTAGAATGATATACATTTAAATTACATTAAATATACATTCATATCACAGCGACGGCAACAACATGGTAACAGATGAATAATTCGTTTTACTAAACAATATGAGATAATGAACTATGAAAATATGCGGCATTTTTTTTTTTTTTTTTTTTTTTTTTTTTTTTTTTTGAAGGGAAACCCCAACAGCATTGTGCTAAGGTG
>JAYJLX010045969.1:0-12844 GCA_036873525.1 Chalinula nematifera | reverse complement strand
CATGCAACATGTATTGAAAACAAGCAAAATCCCAGTATCTCACATGCATGTAACATGCCTGTTACATGCAAACATGCTTGTAACTGGCATGAAAAACATCCCAAATCCCATACAGCCACAAGTGAGCTACATTCATGTTACATGCGCTCCCATTTCCACTAGGGAAATTATTCACCAAATAGCATACAGTACATGTATAGCTTGGAGTTGTGCATCTGACATCGAAATTGATACCAGTGTACTTATCATGGGCAATATACCGGTATACTTGAATCTTATGCTTCTAGGTGTACTGTAGTTGTTTACATTCACTGAAACATATTAAAAGCCCTTAACTTATCCTTCATTTAAAATTCACAAACAAGATTCATGCCAGACTAGACCGGACCAGATTGAGGCCGCATCTTGAACTTTGTGTTTTTGCAATTGTTGTTCTAAGATTTAAGTACCTTACACAAGGACATTGTAGATCCCCACGAGACCAGATTGTGACGGCACCTTGAGCTTTGTATTTTCGCAATTATTGTTTTAAGACGTCAGTCAACAAATCTTTGCAGTATGCATGTATTGATGAAACTGAATTGCTTTTAAGCATTTACAGGTTTGCTAAACTTTGATCTTTTTGGTGCAGCTTGCTTAGTGAGTCTCTAAATTGTATGCAGATGTTAAGGAGTGAAATCAACTCCTTAGCTGTGGTTGTACGCCTGCTAGCTGCAGTTAGACATCAGGCACAAGATTATCAGCTATGCAATACTTTTTTGTACCAAATACATTGTAGATCAAAGCATATACTAATATCGGTTCTGTAGCTAAGAATTATTCAAGCTTGAACGATTTGTAGAATTTGATGATATTACATTATTACAGAGTAAAGTAAATGCCTTTGTTCAATATAAATAAGAATATTTTGGTATTACTGAATATTGTCACCTTAAGGATATCAAATCTTAGTATTTTTATGGCCACCCTTCAAAATATGTTTTTGAGATCACCTACATTACTATTCCCATTGATCTTGCTACTCATTGATTTTTTTTTTAGAAAAAGGTCTGCCAGTCTGACCTGGATGAATGGTGATCTTCATGATTTTGATACAGTGATAAAAGTAAAGTGAATATAGCTTTGACCTGGTTTTTTTGTTAGCTATATGTTCTTCTTACATGGTTTTGTAATTATCCCGAGCTACGTAGTGGGGAGGGATACAGTAGTCGGCGTGTTAATTAGCAGTTTAAAGTTATGAATATAAACATGCCAAAGCTGGGGTACCTGGTTCGAATCCAACCCGGGCACTTTTTTTTTTCAGCTGCGTGAGTTCGAATCCTGTATGGGGAACATTTTTTTTTTCATTTTTCTGTCTCCTCTCTCTTTTTCAGTCTCTGAAGTTTTTTGATTTATGTTAAGGCTCAGCGAGGGATCTGCACCTCAAGTGCATTTATTGCATAGCGCATGTAATCGTTATAGTGTTTGTGTGTCAGCCATATCTTTGCTTTGATGTATGCTAAAAATTATATTCATAAAAGTTTAAAATTGTTTGATCAAGGAGGGCGGGAGACATTTGTGCTTCTGCCCTTTATTCAATTAACTCTATTCATTATTTGTTGATACAGACTCAGAAGAATCCTCTCAGCAATTTGAAAAACTTCAGTCTGATTTACGGAAGCTGAATGATGATTTTGACAAGCTGTGTAAAATTGAATCTCTTGCTTCCAGTCTGAATGGAGACTATGAGGTACATTTTGTACTGTAGTGTATTAACTGTTCTATTAGCATAGAAAAAAATGTTTTTAATACAATTATGCAATGCAAGAAAAATTCTTTAAAATAGTTTTTGTAAACACTTGTACTTCGATACATAGCAATCACTGGAAACTGATTAAACGTAAAATAGTAAGTGTCGATGTATACTAAGTATAATATACATTGTAGATCCCAAAAATGCCAGTCACAAAAATCTTTTAATATAACTAACCGTTTTGTTCCATTACGGTTTATGAATTGTCTAGTCTTACAGTAGCGGCCAAAAAAAAGTTGACGTTGCGTACTACGAAATGACCATACTACGTTTATATTATAATCCCTTCATAATACTATGGTATATTCAGCTGTCATAATTTTCTTTACAGTTATAGTGCATTGGTAGATAAAGGTTATAACACTAAGTTATGACAGCTGAATACTAAAACAGTAATGAAAAATAACAATAGTATAAACGTAGTATTACCGTTTCGTAGTACGGAAACGTCAACTTTTTTTGTCTGCTACTGTATGTAGCTTAAGCGTGCCAGAAGTGTCTGGTAGGTAACTTCTAAATAACGCATTGTAGAATTTATTCGGGTACTGTGTGTGATATGTTATGTTGATTGAATGGAATGTATCATCTACAGAATCTGGTGGAAAGGCCACAAGCATATTTTCTATTATTCATAATCCTGGAAGTATTATGGTGAAAAATAAATCAAAATTTTTTTCTCGTACGATCACGGTTTTTTTCACGAGTATAGGTACTTTTAAGCCTTCACTATCGACGGGTATACTTGGTTTTGTCATAAAATGCGTCTATAAGCATGCTTAAAGCAGTAGAAAAACTATAGTCATTATCGAGCAAACCGTTTTTTATGCGGTGCTCATTTACACGTAAATATATTTTTATCTTTTCGCTACGACCAGTCCTTGAAGGATATGGCTGCATTCACACAACGAAAACTTCAAGCAAGGTTTAAGGAACAAGTAGACATCCGAGTTATCTTTCGTTTGAAGTCAGTCAAATCATGGTGTAAGGTCCCATCGCATTTTACCTTGATCGCCATTATTGAAATTGGTCGCTACGGTAACAGGCGCATGATCATACTGAATGAAATTAATTGAAGAGCTTTCAAGTTAATTTTCCCTTAAAGGTACTTTAGAAATTTTTTAACTTCAAAATGCTTGTATCTCGGCAATGAAGTGATCAATAGCTGTGAAATCTTGTAGAATAATGTCAGTGATATGCAGATTGTGCTGATTGCCTCAGGTAACTTTTTTAGTAATAATCATTAAGTGGTCAAATCCGGTCACAGATGTTAAAAAACTATTATCACTCTCTTAATGAGCAATAATAATTATAATTTTCGGTAAATGTTTCAGTTTATGCCTCAAAATCCAGGTGTGTAGTTTTTGTATATGTACCTTGCCTCCGGCTTAGTGACTGGTCGTGTTAATTGCTGGTTCGAAACCCATGTAGATGGTGGAATCAAGGAACTGCATTATGTTAGATATATTATATTAATTATTTTACAAAATGTTTGGATGTTGTTTTAGTCAACAAAGTTGTCACTACCAATACAGTAACCATAAACAAACCAGATTTTACTATAGTGAAATGGCAACTGCATTTTCCTTGCCTGTTTAACTTTGCTGAATGCAGGAAGCCTTGCAAAAATTTGCGTTCACAAAATTAAAGAAATCTAGTCTACTCTGACACAAAAAGCTGTAAGAAGTCAGTATAGAACTTCAGGGCCATGCCCATAAACAAGCGTCACAACAGTAGAGGCCATCTTTGAGCTATGATATAAATTTTAAAAGTAGGCTTGACTGGCAAATTTGCAACTCATTCAAGGATGATCAGCAAAATTTTAATCGATTAATTGACCATAATCCTGATTAATATTTGCTATGTTTTCTGAAAAACTTTTAATTATTGCACTATTGGCAATTGTTGCCTTCATTGAAGGGTCAATGAAGTTCTACCATGAAGTATTCAACTTGGTAACAAAAAGACACACACAAACCTACTGTTATAACTTTCCACCCATGTTGGTTTAAGTATACCAATGTTTTGTCAATACTGCTACATAATATGTACATGTTTTGTCTTTTTTTTCAGGGTATTATTCTTTCCAATATACATGCCAGCATCAGAGTAGTTCAAAGAAAATTAGAAAAAGTTCGTGATCAGCTAAGGAACTTTGAGCCAGGGAGGGTCGACATTATCGTACCTGGCAAGTAAGTTGAGATACTGTATCAGATGTGCATGTTTACATGCATAAACATCAGGTACTTATAAAAGTAACAAATAAAAAAAAGTCCACCTGTAAATATATGCGTTGCTGCTTCTGATTATGTGCGGTGCTAACCGTACTATAATTCAACAACAGCTTTTTCTAAATGGCTTAATCATTGTAGTAGGTTTGTTTAGCTGCGGTACCTCAAGGTTCTATTGTATTCTTTTTTACTTCAACTATATAGAATTTAGTGTTTGTGAAATGTTGATTGCACATGAATTCACATTGTTGTTCCTTTAGTAACAGTTCACCAGCCATATACAGTGGAACCCCTATACAAAGGACACTTTGGGGCATCCTTTAATAAAGAGGTGTCCTTTCTACAGAGGTCAATTTATAAAAGAAATATTTTGGGGAAACAAAATGTGTTTTTACAAAGCGGTATTCTTTATAGAAGGGTGTCCTTTTAGAGGGATTCCACTGTATGATTACAGCATATATTTGCTACCATTTGAAAATGCATTAGCTATACTAAGGATAGGAATGAATCTAGTTTCTATGTAAGGAGTTATCAAAGCACTGCAAAAATGTCTGATTTAATAATTATCCACATACTTAAAAATTTTTGGAAAGCAAAGAAATCTATGATGCAAAGGCATAAAGGAAATCTGAGCAGTACGTTTGGGTATCCTAAGCCAGGAATTGCATTAAACACCAACAATGTTTTTAAAAATCTTTAGTATGCTGTTTTCGAATAAGTGTATGGCAGTGTACTTTTAATTAGTTTTTTTTATTACCCTCAAGTGGACGCTTTTCAAAAGCAAGACTTTAAGTAGCTTTCATATTATGTGAAGAAGAATGAAGGCACTACCCTGCTGTCTATAAGTTTGCTGTGAAATTTAGTTTCATAGCTGAGGCACTATCCTTTATTGTTACTGCAATTTAGTACATATATGTGCATCAGTTATTGTTGTATTATATGATTTTCCAGAGATTTAACTTCAAGGTCACAGTATCGTCATATACTCCTGTTTCAAAATGACAGCATTAAAAAGAGCTGGTTGAAGGCAGTTCATTTTTCTTCACTCCGATTATGTAAGCAAAAGTTGTCATTATGTGAAGCAATACACATGTACTGTATCATAACATTTTTGTAAGACTATACATGTACTTTATGTAACATATATAGATTGTTTGCAACATACCGTAAATCAGGAATTTTTCATTGTGGTTTTATTTTCGTTTGTGCTTCAAACAACGAAAATTAAACAGAACGAAAGTTGTTTACACAATATAGAACCTGTATAAACTGGCCTCAATCCACGAAAAATAAACTACATGAAAATTAAAAATATAAAAAAAAATTCCAGCTGAAAATTTTTCGATTTACGGTAGTTATGATTATACTGAGGTATCTTGGAAAATTTTATGTATAGGCAGACAAATTATCCAGTGCAAATCTTGAGCTTCCACATTGTGGATATTTTTTTGTTATTTTTAACTATTTTCAGAGTGTACATGTTATTGTTTGTGCTGCATTAAAACTAGTGCACTGAAGTGCTAATCCCTCGCGCACTAAAAACTGAAAATTTTTTTTCAAGATCAACTTGATACTGCCTCAATTTTCTTCTTGTTGGCACTACAAGAGGAGCTACATATAGAAGCAATTCTCCATATATAGTACATTCCATTTCCAAAAGTAAAAAGTAGCAAAGAAAGGGTTAAAAATACAAACATTACTAAACAAGAAATGCGAGGTCACAAACTCATCACACATGTACAGTGCAAGTTAGCAGCATAATAAACAAACACTATTATGAAGCAGTTTGAATTTCAGTATTTGTTGCTCTTGTTATTCTTATCACATAGTAAATATACTCTAAATTTGTATATCAGTACAGATTTATACGAAAGCTGGTTGTTTTGATGATTGACACTGAGTGATGATCGGTAGCAAAACAAAAAAGAAAAAAACTCAAACAGTTACATTTTGCCACACCATCCAGGTAGAGATATGACTAAAGATGAACCTAGAGACCTTCTCCTGCTCTCCAGGGATGGCACAGGAGCCGTACAACGAAGCGTAAGCCATCCCTCGCAGCAGTATTCATAATTTCATCGTCATCAATCAAAATTAATTGGGCTGGATGTGGGCCATGAAGCATGCTGGATATAGAAAGATCAAAGGACTGAGCATGCGTACATGAGTATTAAAATTCCCACTAGTTTTAATCTGCTAACTGACAAACGAACGAATTCACAGACCCATTACCGTATCCCTCACTGTGGCTTCGCCGGTGCGAGGGATAATTATAATGATAAAATTAATGAATAAGTGCTGCGATGGGTTCGCAGTGGTGCTGTAAGTGTTTGAAGATGGATGTTTGTGTTGGTTGGTTGTAAGTCCAAAATTGCATGCATAAACTGCTACCCTTCTCGTTATGCTTGCTGTAATAATCCCTATAATCGTTCAGCTTCTTCTAGACCAGTATTGTCATCTGGCATGTGCTTGTCAGGTCCAGCTTCTTGTTTGTCTTCCCGTTCATCTTGTTCGTCTGGCTCCAAAGCGAACTCCCGTGATTGAGTTCTCGCCAATGTTCTCTGTGCCCTGTTGAAGCTGTCTGGTTCGTCATCTTTCCAGTGCTTAAGGAAATCTTTCATCAACAGTCATTGTTTGCGACTTTCGCCATGTTCTTAAGGGTGCTAGGGACAATTGGGCTTACAGGTTACATTGTTCGAGATTGTCAGTGATCATTCTAGTTTGATAGCTGGGTTGAACTATTCATGTTACCAATATGCATTCTTTGGTCTCCCAGTGATACTATTCCCAGACGGCGGGCTGGTATGAAAAGGCTGGTAAAGGAGAGGCTTAAGCGCTGGAATTCTGGTGATGTTGTTGGGTTGTTAACTGAGTCAGGTGGTCCTCCAAAACCTGGTCGTAAGATGAGGATTGGGCTGGTTCAGCTTCGTCTGTTTGAATACTGTGAGACATACTCGTCGTGCAATGGAAGAGGGCCATACAGGAAAGCCATGCAATGCTTGATGTCACACGGTGTAGCTCCTATTTCCAGTGAGGTGATCCAGGAAATGACAGACAAGCACCCTGAGGTACCTCCTCCACCTCCTCCTTTCTCCCCTCCTTCTCCAGCTCTTGAAATGTCAGATCTTGTAGTCATCAAAGCTTTGAAATCCACTCTTGCTGGAACAGCTCGTTGTCCCTCTGGATTAAGGGCAGCCCACTTGCGAGAGATATTATCATATCCATTTCTCAGGATTATCAGTTTTCTTCTGCTTTTTCATCCTTCGTTTCCACCTTAGCACAAGGTAGCATCCCTCCTTTGTGATTTCTCATTAACGAGGTGCAACTCTCATTCCTATATACAAGAAATCGGATGGTCTGAGAATGATTGCTGTTGGTGAAGTCCTCTGTTTCTGGATGCGTTCTGTTGTCTGTTATGGCTGATGCTTCCCGGAGGTTGTCTCCTCTCCAAGTAGAGGTAAGTGTACCATTTACTTGTGAAGCTATGGTTCACTCAATTAACACCCTCCTTGCTGACTTGTCATTACTACCTAGCCGTAAATTGGTCCTAGAGGTCGATTTTTCCATTGCCTTTAATTCAATTGATCATGCCAGTATGTTTGAAGAAGTCCATTCCCAGGTTCCATCAGTAGCAGCATTGGTTGAAAGCTGTTATAGGTCCCAGCCTTTTCTCTATTTGCGTAGTCATGCTATTAACAGCTGTTGTGGTGTTCAATAGGGTGACCCTCTTGGCCCTTTACAGGATAGCTGAAGAGGTTCCTGGGTTGTTGGTCAATGTTTGATATTTGGATGATGGCTATAGCGGTGATGACATTGAATCCAGCTAGGGCTTAAAGGGCCAAGCCTTTGCTATTCATGTCAGGTGGGGTGGATTTGTGTGATAACCTTTTCCTTCCAATATTCCGGTTGGCAAAGAGGGTTTTACTCTCCTGGGAGCCCCCATTGGTTCCCGTAAATGTGTAGACAAGATCAAAGCAGGTTTGGACCTGTTTTCCACTGTTGAGAATTCCCAAGTGGAATATGCTCTTCTTGGTCATGTCTGTCTCTCCCGAAGTTTGTTTTTCTCCTCTATTCTTGTCATCCAGAGGCTATAAGTGATTCCACAAGGTCGTTGGATGCAGCCATGTTTGATTCAGGAATGATTAGAGCAGCATTTTCTGAATTGGCTTGGAAAAAGACTAATCTTCCAGTTTTGTTGCGCGGTCTGGGTATTCGATTATCTAGGTTGTCTTGCTCCTGCAGCCTTCATCACCTCCATTGTCCAATCAGGTTTCCTTTCAAGTGCAATTCTTCATTTCTCCTTGGTAACTCATTAACCCTACTGGCGGCTGTTGCTAATCAGTCGGAGTGGATTTCAGTCAAAAACATAGACATTCCTATCAAACAGTCCAACCTCGGCTGAGCCATTGACCAGGCCATCTTCAATTCTCTTCATCACTCTCAGATGTTCATTCCCGAGTGCTCAATTGATTTACGTCATCATTCGTCGTTGTTTATTTGTAAGCAGTAATGGTGGCGAGTGCTTCTTCTTCAAGCAAAAGTCCGGTGGGGTTCTGCTATGATACAGGAGACGAAACCAGGTTAGAAAAGTGTCTTAAAGTGTAATCTAACTTTTATCAATACCTCGTTAAGAAATCGCTTATGTTCTTTGAGTATTTGGCCTGCTTGTAAAGTAACACAGGCCAAAAAAGCCTGTGAGTTATCAGTTTCTCCAAAACCTTACTGTAAATTGTTTGGAGGTTTTTATAGTATTTAGAACTTGAGTTCAAACGTAGAAATAGCGAATTTGAGAGCCATTGCGTAACAGGAACCCCATTGGATGTTTCATTTCATTTGCTATTCATGTCATTTGGGGTGGATTTGTGTGATAACCCTTTTCCTTCTAATATTCCGGTTGGGACTCAGAGAAGGACATTCTATCTTAGGGTCTGGAGCAGCAGACTGAGCTGCTGAAAACAAAACATTCCGGAAGGAGTCATGTCGGTGGATGAGGTTCCCGTTCCCGCGGCATTTGACAAAATGGTCACCCATATCATTAACAGCAACTTCACAAACTGGGCACTGAGTGGACTCGAAACCAGAAATAGGGATACCAAGCCAGTACCTTAGGCATAAACGGAACTCCCAATCATTGAGATGGAGACCAAGGGAGGGGGATGGAACTACATTGAGCCAATCACCAGCATGCTTGGTCGATGATGAGAGGGCAACAGCTGTGGAGTGGGTGTCTGGGGCATCATGAAGGAGACTCTTCAATCTTACCTTGTCAGTAACACTATCGAGGCTAGCCTGACAGACCAGAACATCAATGGACTCGAGCGAATCCCACTCAGGATGATTGGAAGCTGTTGCCAGATGGGAGAGAGCATCAAAGATACGATAGAGAGACGTATAGGGCAAATCCTAAAGAATAGCTGCCACCAACAGACCAGATTGAAACAGTGATGCAGCTGAGGCATGTGAACTAGCCAGACGGAGACCAAGACCACCCATTGACACTGGGAGGGTTGCTTTTAAACTGGCCCACAGATACAAGGGAGAACCAACCACTGACGATGCTAAGTCGTACAGGATAGAATCAAATGTGGCAATGGCTTCACTAATGATGCCGGGAGAGCACGTATGCAGGAGAAAATTGAGCTTCGGTAGGGAGAGACAGGAGTGGAGTAACACAAACTTCTCATGTGAGTCATTCAAATCTGGTAGATGAAGTAAAGCCTGTTGGATCTTCTCTACCCTATGGCAAGCCTGTGAGCCACAAAAGGCCTCAGCACCAATTGGGGACCTGAGGTGCATAAAGCTGTTTTGCACAATGGGGATGTCAGAAGGGAATAAGTCGGCTGGGATAGGAGAGCCAGGAGGAACGAATAGTTGCACCTATTCAGGGAAAGGCCTTGAGGGGTACCCTCCTCCTCAATGATCTCAAGAGCTTTCCGGAGGGCCTGACTTGTAGCACAAATTGTACCATCATCTAAATACCACACATTAACCAAAAGGTCAGGAAGTTCTTCTGCCGATTGTTTGATGATGGGGTTTAGGGCCAAGGCAAACAAAAGGGGACCCAAGGGAACCCCTTGTTAGACTCCGGAACAACTACAGATAATATGCTTACCGAGATGGAGGAAAGGCTGGGAGCCATAGTAACATTCAGTCCAGGCTGATAACGATGGAAGACGTTTACGAGTTTCATTGAAGATACAGGTGTGATCGGCACTGTTGAAAGCATTGCTAAAGTCCACCTGTAGAACCCATTTATCACTGTCAGTTATAGAATTATCTAGCAGGACAGTGTTGATGGAATGAACAATGGCCTCTCAGCCAAACTGGTGTCGACACAGAGTTTACGTGGGGCTAGGAATTGCGAGGCTTCAGATATAGACAATAGGGAAAGGCACTTGGAGGCTAGCCTATTAAGCAACTCACCCACAGCGATAGGTCGTAGACCTCCTGACTTCTTGAACACAGCTATCAAGGATGCACCTCACAAATGAGGAATGACAGCAGCTGGGACAGCACCGGTTGTTAAAATTGACTAAAACTTAGTGAGAAAGGCCAAGAATATGGACGAGGAGTTTGGTGATGGGCAGGATAGGGCTTCCTTCAGGTGAGCAGCCCTGAGACCTGAAGGGCCGGGGGCGGTACCTGTAGGAAATGACTGGAGAGCTTTAATCACCATAGGAGAAGGAATGGGTGAGGGCTGTGGAGGTGGGGTGGAGGGAATATCAGGGATGGGACATTGTGAATGTTTAGCCAGCATTTCAGCCACGGTTTCACGGGATGGGGGAGTGGTACCACCTGATGAAAGACATTGCACAGCCTTCCTATATTTACCATCTTCTATAGCACGGTGGGCCTGATGGGGGTCTCCTTCACGAGTGCAGACCACATCTGGCTTTACCTGTGACCTTGGACGTGGGGAAATATTCTCAGAGGCACTAACCCACAGCTCCTCCCAACCACCCCCAACTTAAGCGCTGCCAATCGTCTCGATTCTTTTGGGATTTTACTCAGCAGATTATGATTAAATTTATGCCCGACAACAGATCAACCACCACCACTCTCTCACTAGCCATGTCATGGGTATGGCTATCAGACTGCCCACTAACGGTAACAGGTAAAGGTTGACTAATTGTCGTGGAACTCGGCTGCAGCAATGGCGATAATGATTGGCGATTACCTCAATGATTGCCCTCACCAGGAATACAGGAGTGACATGGGCGACCAGCTTTCACACAAGCACATCTCACACAACGGGCTTTAGAGCCATTACACTTACAGCACCTGACCGCCATATTATTATTATTATTATTGTTATTATAAATAAATATTCAAAAACAAACAAAAACACAAGTACAACAAGACAGACAAAGGAAATAAAAAGAACAAAATAATTATGAAACAATAAATCAGAGTAATTTATAATAAAATTAATAAAATTGAAATTAAAGTAATCAATTAGTTAGTTAATTAATTAAGCTAGAAATTGTCAGTTTCAGAGGAGATTCTGGCCCCATCTTCCATATTAATGGCTCGGATTTTAGACAAGCCTCTAACACATAGATCAGTAGCATGTAATAGGGCAAATGATAGGCGGGTTCAAACCCAATACGCCAAATCACCATATGGTTGAACCCATTTAGCACATAATCTATCGGCTAAGCATTTCGAAAATGTATTGGTCTCCGGGGCTAACAGACCATCAATAGTCATACAGATAGGAGTGTAGCTTGAGTGAATAGAGTGACAAGCTTTCTGATACTTGGATTTTTTCTCCCTCTCAGCCGCTTTGAGAACTTGTAACGGAGATTTCCCAATATACGAGGGTACGTCCGAATCCACCTCTCTCACATCAAGTATAGAAGTGGACAGTGGCTGCCAAATCCCCCGAATTGAAATGTCTACTAAACCATCATAACCATCTTGAGCCTCTTTAAGGGCTTTTTAATCACCCGACTCCAAGCCAGACTAGAAATATCATACATCACATCCCTGATCTCATTATGTCGTAGTGGGACCAAGCTACCTTTCTTGCAATTTAAGGCATGAGAGGTAGTAAATTCTGAATTGCATCCATCACAGGAAGGAGGTAGATTTAATAATGGCTTGGCATAGCTTAGACATAAAGCTTGATAGAATGAATAAAAGAAACCTGAACTGAAGAAATGAATAAATACGTGTGATGATAATTATTACTACTACAATACTATTATAACAAATACAAAAAACAACAAAAAGTGGAACGGAATAAATAAATATAGTAACGCTGAGCTTGATAAAGTAAATAAAAGATACCTCGACTTGACTAAACAATTGGATAAATTACATATGGTGACAGAGAGAAGTGGAGGAGCGGGGTGAGTGATGAAATAAATAGGGATCTTACTTTACACCATCATGAAATGGAAGGGAAGGGGTAGAAACGTTTATCCTCATAATATTAGCATTGCCTTGCTACAGGCAGATAGATAGACGCTGGAACAAATGGCGAATGGTGGTAGATGGAGTAATATCAAACCGAACTGCTTGTCGGAAGCCGATCTCTTTCAGTGTGGCTGTAGCCTCGGCACTCTGTCAGTTTACCTCCCATCATGGAAGAATGGCTCCCCTGCTGCTCTTGATGTCACAGTGACCTCACTTATGCAACAGTCTATTCTGTGTCGGTCTTATTGCGAACTCTTTGGTTGAGTGGCCACTTATACAAGCTGTCATGGCCAGTCGGTTAATTGCCCTTGACAAGTGTCCTGGGTTGAGGCCTATTGGAGTCGGTGAAACATTGCGACGTATTGTTGGGAAGGTAGTATGCCTACTGACTAGAGATGATGTT
>JAYJLX010045958.1:0-12846 GCA_036873525.1 Chalinula nematifera | reverse complement strand
TATCTCTTTAGAGTTTTTTAAGCTACAGTTAATGGATTTGATATAAAATATTTCAGTAAAAGCCACATGCTATGATACATGTGCTTTACATGTACATGTATACATACATGTACATGTATTAGTATTGAGATTTTTCGATGTAATTTAATTTCTTAATTTTTATGCTATTAGATGTGGAGGGGGACTTGCAGGATTAAAGAAACAGGGCATAGCAAATGCTTCATTCACAAAAATGATACAGTATTACTCATCTGTTTTTGAGGTTAATAAACATAGCACATTATTGCATGATTAGTAAGTAAATGTACCTTCATTAGTGCAATATGAATAATAATAATAATAATAAAAATAATAATAATAATAATAATGCATTACATTTACATAATGGAAGCCATCTGCCCTGTGCTTATCTCTCGCCCATGCAGTGGATAGCAAGGGATATGTTGTAGTATGTGTGAGTGAGTTAGTGAGTTAAAAAATGTCAATTTTAATCGACTAGTTCTCCCAAAATGTAAGTGTCAATAATTTGCTTCAAAAGCAGCTTGATCATTTGTCAGTTATTCAGTTACTAATTTATGGCTATTTGATAAGCTTTTTACAGGTATCACCCTATAGTTTAAGTCAAATCCCACATACATGTACACAGCATTTTTGTTTTTCGTAAGTCATAGCTGTTCAAAGTCAGGACACAATTTTGTCCTCGAGTTGTTCGGCCATGTGTTTGGTTAAATTATCCTAAAACTTGATCAGTTATTTTATCTTGGTATTAGAATTAGGTTCACATACCTTTTATTGCTTCGAAAGCTGTTTCACAAAACATCCATTTCTTAACCACACCTTTCATAAAACGTAATTGTAAACATGTGAGTGTGCCCTAGCTATAGCTATTGATGGTGTCTAGCTGAGGCCAAGAGTTCATAGTATAATACAAGAAGTGTCGAACTTATGTAGATATACCTATATAGTAACTTTTCGTAAAGTCACATGACCGGACACGATGACAGACAATAAATAACCAACTAAATTGATTCACGTACTGTACTAATGAATCAATTTAATAGGTTATTTATTGCCGCATCATCGCATCAGGTGATAAGAGTTACTGTACAGGTATATTGTAAGTTTGACACTCTCTTGTATTATATAATGTACTCTTGCTGAGATTAAGCAGCTTTTGTCAGAATTATTATAACTTAGCCAAGATTATTTGATTTAGTAGTCAATTGGCAGTGAGTACAGCTGAGCTGACAAGCGAGGGATCTGCACCTTTAGTACATTTGATTCATTAGGTGACCTTAATGCAGAGATACAGTACAGTACATGTACATGTAATATACTGTACACAACTGTGAATGTCATGAAACTGTCTGTCTGTATACGATAATGGTATATTACTGGATGTCCACTCCATGTACAGTACCTGTTATAATATACATGTAGTTGTAGCAGCACTGTACATATACACTGTTAGTACTGTATATAGTCCAGGGTGCAGTGCATGCATGAAGGGAGTCGGTGGTGTGTGTTTTGACGTAAACTAATTTGTTGTGTAAGCAATGACTATTTACTGCCACTGTTGTTTTCAATACAGTATAACTTGTACAATCAAAAAGTGACATGTACATATATACTACTAATTGGTGTACACTACATATACACAATGCATGTATGTACTGTATACTGTTTACACTTGCATTGTGAAGGGAAAATTATTCTAAACTACATGTATAAGTACATGTTTTGTATATACAATATGCATGCAGTATGCAGCACCATTGTTTTTGATATTTTAAAGAATGTATACTATTTTAGGACAACACTTTGTTGTTGGAAAAATTATTGGAACATTCCACCAGTGATTCATTTGGATCACGATACAAGAAAGTTAGAAGGAAGCCAAGGAAGCCAGAGCCTTATCATAAACACATGGAAGAAAAGCATGGAGTGACTTATAAGGTACTGGATCCATGTAGTATACGAAGTGTCCTTGCTCATTGTTATTGTTATGAAGGGTGGTGCGTGTGCTGTAGCCAGTGATTCATGCTGCACTGATGAGGAGCATTCAAAGAATAAAGATCATAGCAAAGATGACATGGATGAGGCCATTGATCAGGCATTTGAGGCTGTCATCAGGGAAGACATTGAAGCAAGCACAAAGAAACAAAGGAAATCTGAAGGATGGTAAGTCAAACAAAGGCACTGCATTTGCTTATATATATATATATCATAATATTTGTCTTGATGCAGGTTGGCTACCCCTATTACCATTGGTTCAGGTATCAGTAAACCTGCAAAAGGACTATTTCAAAGGTTTACAGATTACATACTGTACACATACATGAAATCAGATTTCAACTGGTTTTTAACTAATATCATCTGCTACTTCTTTACAGTGATGATATAACAACACGAGTATCATCTCCATATTCATGGAAAAGCAGGTACTATACTATACGTATCTAGTATACCAGGTGGGTGCATCAAAGGCATCACATGTGCACATATATTTTGTAACAAAATTTCCAGTTGAATGGCTTCTGACTAGATTCCACTGTGAGTTTTGTGACTAAAGGTGGATTTACAATATGACGTACAGCGTTACGTAAAGACCGGAAGTCCATGCAAATAAGTACGTTGACGCTGGAATAGAAATTTTTTCTATTCCAGGGTCAACGTAACATACATATTCTTCAACATTGACTTCCGGTCGTGACGCTCAGCCAATGTAATACTGTAAATCCGCCTTAACTTCCATTGTGAGTTTTGTGACTATAACTTCCATTGTGACTAATTATCCCCTAATTAATCCCCAACCGCTTATGTATGTATTATATGCATAAACGAGATGTGCCCACCTCAGTGAACCATATACATGTATAATTGTATCATTTATAGCACTAGCCAAAGTTCTGTATGGAATATATCAGCACAAGGGGCGGAGTCTCCATTGCGATAACGGCACAAGAGCTTTGGCCTACTTATGCCATTATTTGCCATTTCAACTCTACCCCTTGTGCTAACAGATCCCGTACAGAACTGTTGTTAGTGTCTATCCCAATGTACAAATAGTAATAATAATTATGTTATTCTGTCTTTAGCACAAGTACTGGAACTAGCCCAACAACATCTCCACCTGTTACTCCTAGAACATCACAGTATGACACTCAAAATGCATGCTCATAATAATTATATATTAGATTGTTTCACTGACTAGGCTTGCATAAGCTTCCATTAACACAGTGAACTGCATGCATACACGGTACACGCATGTACATACATACAGTATGTACGTACATACATACATACATGTACATGCATACACATACACATACCCACATACGTACATACATGTACATACATACATTTACATGTATACATACATTTACATGTATAGTATAGTAATTAATCAATACTAGTATGGGTACAGTTGAGTACAACTATTTTTTAATGGCAGAGTCTTGACCAGTCTTATTGGAGACACTATTCAGGATCATTTGTTCAACACAGCAACACGGACTGTAAGTGTGGTAGCTTCCTCGAAGGAGGAAGATGAGATGTCAACATCACATCCACCACCATCCTTGACTAACACTACCGAAAACAGGCTTACTGCAAGCAACAATGGTACTATTAGTCATGAGGCACTTCAACACAAGCCAAGCAACCAGCAACTAGGAAGCAATTTAATAGTTGTGAAGCGAAGTAGTGCAGCATCAAGAGATTCCAGGAAGAATCGTATGAGTGCAGTATACGGTCAGACCATAGTTACTAGTGAAGCACAGAACCATGCTGAGAACATTATGGCACCTGATACAGAAGGGAAGAAACATGGAGGCAGTGATGATGGTAGCTCCAAGATTAAAGTATCAGATTTGGCTAAACAGTTGAATGACAAAGCAAGAGCCATCACGAATATAGAACCTCTTCAGCAAGCAACTGATACAGAGGTACAATAGTAATGCATGAATGTGTAGCAACAACTAGAAAGCAATATATGAGTGAGACTGGCATCAGGACAATTTTAAAACTCTAAAAACTGCAAGCCTTCGTGCAATTGCGATTCCACTGAAAGATTAAAAAGCTAAAAACTCTGGCATCTTTGCTACCAGTACTTACCCAATTACCAACAATTTGACATGCATGTACATCTAAGTACATGTAGATGTACAGTATGCTTAGTAACAGCTTATTCATGAAACGAAAAATTTTTTGTTTACAATCAGTTAAATTTCTAAACATCAAACATACATGTATGCATTTTTCAGACACTTCTTGCTTAGAAACAGTAGTTGCTGTGCAATAAAATAATGAATGAACAAACCCTCAACTCAATGCAAACAGCTACATGTATACTGTAGTAAAAATTGTCAAGCTTGGCACATCCTAAAGGAGTGCCTAAACCCAGAGCAGTCCCTTAAAATATTTTCCATACATTTACTTCTGGGTATAGTTGTATTACTCATTGATTTTATTATCTCGCTTACTCCATTATACCAATAATGTTGGACGCCTTACTTTATGATTTGTGTCTCCTTATTTCGATTTAAAGAAAATTTTTTATGCCTTGTACATGTACTGTATGCTCATGTACATGTACTACAGTATTATGCTGCGTAATTTAGTGAACATGCATTGACAATACTATATATGTACATAACATTAATGTACATGTACTCTTCATTTAACAGAGTACAGGTGCAAACAAATCCCAGCGAATAAAATCATTGGTTCCTCCACCCCCCATGTTTGTGAAGATTAGAAATGAGCCCTCTGCTTCTCCTGTTATAAATCAAGCAATAATATCGCCATCCTCCAGTGGAAGTGGTACTGTTGAGTCAAGTGTAGGGGATCATAATGAATTCGATAGTGTAACTAGAACTGGTGCTATACTTAATCATGTAAGCTACAGTATGTGCAGAGTACTTATTATATCACATCAGTAAAATTAATACACAAATGAATACACGTATACATGTACATGCATCTTTATTAATTTTTAAATAGGGATGGGCGATAGTAAATATTTTTCTGTCACAATAGTAGAAACATTACTTTCGCGACAGTGAATAGTATTCATATGCTTTACTTGGCCTTGTGTTATGCCATTGTGTCATATACAATTTATTATTTGTTGTGCTTATAATTATTAAGAAAAAACAACTGGTTATTCCATAAATGGATCCAACTTAAATGTGCTTGGAGTAAATATATTGAAACAATGCTATCGGGAATATATATCAAACACTGCATTCTTGAGCACACCACAAGTTTTTAGTATCTATTTAGGCAACTCAACCACACTTGTCACATTTTGTGTAGTTTTGCGCATGTTTTACTATCGCGATAATGATTTCTCACTATCACTATCACGATATTGTCTTCCGGCGATACAATAGTGAAAATATCGCCAATATCGCCCAGCCCTATTTTTAAACATTATGTTTGTACATGTATGTAATCTATGTACAGCATGTGCAGTGTACTTGTTATACATGTCCATGAGTACACCAACACACGCGTACATGTACTTGTAGAGCAGTTGCAATTACATCAAAATCGTGACATCACACCACTTCCATGTGGCAAAAAGAGTACTACTCAGCATTGCAAGAGTAGGGCAGTTGTACTAAAAGCAGTCTATTCATTTGATTAATGCTAGTGCAGTAGTTTGTTCTTGCTACATATATGCCAAACTATACCAACAGGCCGAAATTTCAAAGAACCTTGCAAAGCTGAAGTTACGAACGAACTCGGAAATTTTTTTTGCAAACGGTTGCAGTTTTATAAGTATCTGTCTCTTCTATCTTCGACAGGAATCAAAGCAGTCTGCTTTTTGATCAGATTGCTTGGTATTTATGCATACAGGACCATAGAATTTGCCAACCCGGAGCTTTTTTTGCCACATGTGGGTGTGTCAGCATAAAGTTTAGCCATGTGGCGTCATATGCAACCACTCTATCTATTTTATGCAGTATCATGTGCAATACATTGTAAATATTACCCGTAAAATGACCAATGTACTATAAATGCATGAACATGTATTTGTTGTACAAAAGTGATACAAACTGTATGTACATATACACTGTACTACAGTATGTACTACATGTTGTTACTACAGTATTTTCGCTTGTACATGTAATGATATAGCCAACCCTTCAGCGTATAAGAGGTCCAATGAAACGAGCCAAACCCAGTCGTAGGTCAATGATTCTGAGAAAGGAACGTGAAGAAAAGGAGAGCAATAATACCATTGTTTCAAATGGTACTTCATCATTAGGAAGTCAGACTATTTCACCTGAGCTGAAAGCTAAGAAATTAAGAAAAGATATATCTGTGTCATCAATCACGAGTGTAACATCTGGTATGTCTAAGTTAAGCTCATTATCATCGCCTCGCTCTTCTCTGAGCCCGGAGGAACCTTCCCCTACCCCAGAGCACTCTTGCAATAAGTTTGTTTTTAAACCAATGGACCGTATTGAGGATACAGAGGAGAATGGTGATAAGATACTTCAGGAGAATGTGCGTGAAAAGGCTCAGGGCATTGCACCAGAGGACCAGCCTGGATTCTCCAAGGGTGCTTGGTCAAAGAGCACAGCTGCTCTTAATGATATTAGTGAAACAGAAATGGATAAATGTTCATTTGAAGAACTGCTAAAAATAGCCCAAAGTAATAGGATTTTTGAAAATCCACTACCTTTTGTTACTCATTTTTTTTCATTGTAATAGAAGTACGGATTACAATCAGAGACTTTGACAAGGAGTTCATTGGAAAGTATGGAAGGAAAGTAAGTAAAAATTATTTTCCTTCATTGATTTTTACATCTAATTGCATATGATATATTTAAAAGCCTTCTACAAGAGAGCAGTCTCCAATTAGTGAACAAATTCAGCTTTTAACGATAGTAAAGAAAAAACTGAAAGGTAAGTATACTGATACAATACAAGAGTTAATTCAGTGGTAGTGATGTAATTGCTTTTGAAGAAATCAAAAGCTCAGAGGGACGGTTAAGCAAAACAGAACCTCTCATACTAGTGAAGAGGAGAACAGGTAGTGTAGTGCTGTTGCATGTGTTTGGGAAAGTTACACTTTAATATGACAACAACAGATGAACTGGATGGTTTGGCTAGTCAATCAGTGACTAATGTTGATGAAGAGCCCATAATCCCAGAGAAAAGAACATCAGATGTAACAAGACATCAGTCACTTTACGTTCCTCCCATTAAAACAAATAGCAGCAGGGGATCAAATGATTTAGTAGCAATTTGTAAAGAAATGCAGTTTGTACTGATGGAAAAGCGTGAGAGAGACAACAGACCAGATGATTTAAATGTTAGTATAATATATTGCTAACTAACAGTGCATACACTGGACGTAGCATGAATACACATATAGTTATACCATATTTACTCCAAATTATAGGCACATGTACTTTTCCCATAGGAAGAACACGTGTGCTTGTGACTAAGTATCCACTTGAATTTTAGGTGCGCTTATGTAGTATATAATTAGGACAAATAATTTTTTATACTCACGTAAGTAATGTGCATGCCCTTTATGCAAAGCGTGCCTATTTAAAAGCAAAATTTGTTAATAATCCATGCGCTTGTATGCACTTAACTGCCAATTGCGTCTAATTAATGAGGAATGAGTACAGCAGAACATTGTACAGTAATTATTATAATCTTTATTTTGGTGGCATCCTTGTACTGCAGATAATGACATATGAACAGCTATTAGATGAAAAACAGCTATTACAGAAATTACTGCTGAGTTTTGAAAAAAGACATGGAAGACCAGTATGTTCTAATTGAAAAATTTTCCATCATTTAATCATTCGTTTATTCATTCCAAATCATTCATTCATTTTTGTAGCAAACTACTGTGGAGAAGGACATTATGAGGCCAATTTATAACAGATACAGGGAAACTAAGAGACAATTATCCAATTATGCTAGCAAACAAAAGGTACAATCTATAAGCCTATCATCCAATGTTTGCTCATGAATATTCATGAGTTTGTTTATCTTTTTTTGTGTGTGAAATTTATTTTAAAAATCACATAAAGCTAGTGTGCTTATATGTACATGCATGCATGTACAACTCAACTGTACTTGTAATTTACATGTATAATGTGCTATGTATGTTATACAGTTTTGTGTATGCTTCAATATCCGTTATCAAATTTCTCTTCAAAGAAACATATTGCTTCTACTTTTCAATCAATGGATACCTACATGTAAAACAGCTCTATACCAAAGGCCAGTTTTTGAGATATCGCCAAAAACCCTAGAAACTTTATAACACCAGTAATATTGCGCGGTACTTGACATCTTGCCTGAGTGTTACAACTACATAAGAAATAAAAATATAATTAACAAACTTCAGTTTTTAGTGACTGACATGTTTGCAACAATATACTGTAATTCTGGAAATTTTCGTTGTGGTTTTATTTCCATAATGCCACAGATTACGGAAATTAAAACAATGAAAATGGTTTACACAATAAAGAGCCTGTATAAATTTAGCTCATTTACAAAAATAAACTATATGAAAATTTAAAATACTGGAATTTTTCCAACTAAAAATTTCCAGAATTATGGTAAACCAACTATTTGAGCCGTGTAGTAACAGTATTTTCTGTACGCCTACCGTTCAATTTCCATTATCAAATTTCTCTTCAAAGAAAGATTGCTTCTCTTTTCAATCAATAGATACCTACATGTAAAACAGCTCTATACCAAAGGCCAGTTTTTGAGATATCGACAAAAACCCTCAGAAACTTTATAATACCAGTAATATTGCGCAGTACTTGACATCTTGCCTGAGTGTTTCTGCTTTCTCCGAATATGAATTGACTAATACTCAAAGACTGACCGTGCATAATGGACCGTAGCGATCCAATAATAGTTGTTTTGAACCCTATAGTTTGAGTAAATTCACAACTGCGTCCACTGCTAAAGTTTGCTTATTCGTAGCATTGTGATCATCCACACATTCAAAAATTCTTTTAATAAAGCAACACAAAACTGTATAACATACATAGCACATATTATACATGTAAATTACAAGTACAGTTGAGTTGTATATGCATGCATGTACATGCAAGCACACTAGCTTTATGTGATTTTTAAAATAAATTTCATGAACTGTTAAAAATACTCTAGTACTTGATTACGTACAGCTTGTACTGTACAAATCCTGTATTATTTATGTATGTAACCTAATATTTTTTCTCTTTAGTCTTCAATTCGCTTCACATCCAATGAAGGTACATCTATTATACTCATTACTGAATTGTACATTGCATGTAGTTATACTGTGCAATATTGCACCACTATTATACTAGGTAATGTTACAAGCCCTGATGAAGGTGATACTCTGGAGTCCATAACCATTCTTCAAACATCACTGACACAAACTCTACCATCGGTATTTACGCTAGCTGCATACAGTACTGTATTATTTATACAGTTAACGTACATGTACATACAGTATGTGAATACCATATACATGTACATGTACATGAATGTTTTACATGTTCATGAACGTTTACATCATGTATGTATAGCTTTATAGTATACACTGCATGTGTGTGTGTATCAAAAGTGCTGACCATTTGTTTATATGCCATATAAAACTCTTGGCTGGATGTTTCATTTGATATAGCACTCATGGCCGGAATTGCACTCGATATAGCTCTCGTGGCTGAGATTTTACTTGATATCACTTGTAGCCAGAAGCACAACAACTTAGTCTCACCTCATGTTTTTCAGTGTAAATTTCTTATCTCCGCTATCTTATTGAGCACTTTTGATGCACCCATAGAATATTATAAACAATTTATAACACGGTTCACATTGTGCTATATGGGGATTTAATAGCACTTGCACTGTGGTCTCAAGTAGTAATATAGCAATCAGCTTCTCCTCGTGCTACATTGACCCTCTCGACCACACCCCTTATGCTATTAAATCCCCGTATAGCAATGCAAACTGTGCTTAAACTATTAGGTATAGTATATCACCTGTTCAAAATGTTACTTGTGACGTCCTTGTAGGTACTATACGGAATAATATTGCTTTGTAGTGTAGCATCTCTGATTTATCTATACATGTGAAAGGTTACTCTTTTGAGCTTTTAATAAAGCATCAGCAACCATACATTATATGTACCATACATAGTACATGTATTTATAGTATTATAGCACTAGCCACAGTTTGTATGGAATATATCAGTGCTCTGGGTGGACTCTCAATTGCAATAACGGTACTTGGGCTTTGGCCTCATGCTGTTATTTTATTGCAATCTCGACTTTACCCATTGTGCTGATATATCCCATACAAAACTGTGGTTAGTGCTATAATTATTACGTACACGTACAATGTGCGTACTATACATGTACAATGTATGATGCAATGTACTTATGTTTTCTTTTTCATCGTTATTTCCAGCAGTCCATTAACACCCGTAGTTTTAACCCTTCTGCTTCATATGGTGCTGGTAGTAACACTGGGGTTTCATCATTTGTCCTGCCCCTCTCACCACAGAAAAACTCTAATAAGCACATTACACTAAGGAAACACTCCTCCCCATCATTTACAAATAGCAATGCTACTACCACTAGCACTTCACTATCATCATCCTCTAAACAAAACAATACTGCAAAAAGATTACAGGTAGCAATCAGTGATAGTGCTGTGGCTACTGTTCACAGTAGTAATGACTATGATGTGTTGGACCTTACAAAGGCTTCAGTGTAAGTACATATATGAATGCAATGTAGTAGTACTGACTGAGACTGGTATATATTTTTATTATACAGTACATTATACTGGACTATTGTAATGGTGTAAACTTGTACTGTACAAGTTATAATAATTATAAAATACCGTAGATCTGAACTGAAGATACAATTAATGTTGGCTGAAGCTAAAAGAAAGGATTTAAGAAAAAAATTGAGAACTTTTGAAAGGGAATTCGAAATCAAACACAAAAGGTGATAAGTTAACAAATATCATTAGACGTTATCGTTGTAACACAATACATCAAATGTAATGTATGTAATGTACTTTATGTGCACACAGAACTCTAACAAAGGAAGACAAGAAAGTCAATACTGAGCAATATCTTGAGTACAAGGTACATTTGCATAACGAGCAACAGTGTAATAATTACAAAAATAGTTATAGTTTGGGAACGAGTGCATTATTTAATTTATAACCACAAGCGCGCGACGGCCGCAGGCCCTAGAGTGGCAGTGGTTATAAATTAAATAATGCACAAGTGCACGTACTATAACTAGTTTATATTCAAGGGGAGTGTTATAACTTTCCTGGAGGTGCGCATTATTTCTTTTATAAACACTTAGCAACTGGATATAACAATAATTCTACCATGACTAGTATGAATTGACCAATCAAATTGCAGAATACGAGGTTGATAAATCTTGATATAACACCTCCTGGGTAAACCGGGAATTGTTATTACACCGCTTGGGTTATCAAAAGTTATTATTATCACAAATAAACATTGCAACAATAGTCATGGTAGAAGCCGGTTAAATACCGAGGTAAAGGTTTCTATGGGATTTATCATACCGAGCGACAAGATGTACACGTACAGTACATTCTAGCATACATGTTAAGATCTCTTATATTGTACATACAGTATACAATAAAATACCAATGCATGTAGATGTTGCTAAGTGCATAGCATACAGAAAACCAGTTATAGCAGAATAAAATTAATATAATTTGGTATTTCTGCTTGTATGTGCTATTTATCACACATTTTTTGTAATTTTTTTATAGATGGCTAAATCAACTATTTCAGAAATAACAGATCTGTTAGCTACTAGACAGTCATCCTTAAACTCCGTTACTTAAGCCAATTATTAATAACTACTTATTATATTTTTTTTTGTATTATGAAATTTTCATATTATTGTAATTTTTAGGATTACAACAATAAAATTAATATTACAATAATCGTAGATACAATTTAGCTTCTAAATTTTAAAAGTATTAATGCTCCATAATAATATATTCAATATAATTATCCTGATTTGTAAAATAATGATTAACACATCAGTAAGAGATCAAACATAATTTTAGGTCAAAGTAAGGGTCTGTGTTTCATACATCGTGGCCTATGTGATCTGCATTTTGCAACATCGTGGTTTGCCGGTCAGTTTGCATCATTTAGCAAACACCAAAGTGGTCTGGGGACACACTTATCCTAAGTTTGTTTTTGAGGATTATTAATTCTTTCAACACTAGGCATGTGAGCCAGCATATCCTTCTTGCCATTATAATTAACATTCCATGAGAGCTGATTATGTATGTGTCCCTAGACCACATCTTGGTAAAGGTAGGCGTTAACACCAGCTATCACATACTCAACCATAGAACTTAAAGTTGTTATACAGGGTGGTCCTCAAAAGGGAACCAGTGCATTGATCATGCGTGGTATAAAAAGGAATCGTTTTAAAAAAAAAAAATGATGTACAAGGCACACAAACAAGGAAAGAAATAAATAGACACGTCCAGTGAACGGGAATAATCACATTTTAATTTGTCACAAATTTATTGCAGAGCTGTATCTCCACTGAGATATTGTGTCTATATAAATTAACATAGTGTGCATATGCATAAATATTATTGAAAGTTTATATATATAATTTTATAATATTATATATAATATATATATATATATATACCATAGTTAGCAAAAACATCAATTTATTGACAGAGACGATATAGGCCATAAATCCCTGAAAAGCGGGGAAGATATGGCATATTTTCCCTGTTTCTCATATCTTCCCTCATATCATCCCTGCTTTTGTT